>APFE031698752.1:0-22169 GCA_000404065.3 Pinus taeda | reverse complement strand
TACTCCTAATTTCAAGGGCTAAATTTACCTTTTTTACCCTCTCCCTTAAAATAAGGTGGGCTATTTGAGGTGATTTGTAAAAATGTACTATGATACAAAATATTCGCCCACTAAAAATTTAAAACCCCTTAATTTCGCCAAAGGGCGAACACTTGCCCCCAAAATTATCCTTGTAGCTCATCTTATCATCCTCAATTTGAGGAGAAAATTGAGCTAGTGAAGAAATTTTTGGAAGAATATCTTTGTTGTTGTGTCTGTAATAAACAGACACAATGGGTCAAGTGGTTACCTCTGTCTGAATGGTGGTATAACACTTTTGTCCATACTGTAGCAAAAATGACCCCATTTATGGCACTTTATGGATATCATCCACCTTCCATCACATCATATTTAAGAGAAAATTATAAGGTTGAAGTAGTGAAAGATCACATCAAGCATCAACAACATGTTCTCCAACTCTTAAAGGATAACCTCACTCTAGCACAAAATCGAATGAAACAACAAGAAGATCATCAATATAGTGAAATACGTTTTGACGTAGGTGACTAGGTATTTCTACGTCTACAACCATATGAACAAATGTCCCTCAAATAAGTTAAGAAGGATAATAAATTATCACTCAAGTACTATGGTCCTCACAAAGTGTTGTAAAAGATTGGTAATATGGAATAAAAATTGGAACTACATGCATCTTCCTAGGTACACCTAGTATTCCATGTTTCATGCCTAAAGAAGGTTATAAATGACAAGCTCCCAGTTCAAACAATATTTCTAGAACTTGACGAAGAAGGGAAATTCATATTGGATCATGAAGCACTGATGGGAACAAGAACCTGATAGTTATGAAATCGATCAATTTTAGAGTATCTCATTAAGTGGAAAAACTTACTTACTAAATATTCCACATTGGACAATGAGAATTTTCTATACAAGTATTCAAAACTACTCAAGCATTGAGGAAAAAAAGTTTCTTGAAAGAGAGGGGCATGCTAGGTCCTTATAATACTAGTGTAACCCGTTGATTATTATTGTACGTGTAGCCCCCTTATTATTATTTTTTGTGCCCCATAGAAGCCAATTATTTTTATTTTTGTGCCCTTACATTATTATTGTTATTTATTATCTGATTATATAGTGACCCCTTAGACTCCTATATATACCAGGAAGGTCTTGTGATTTGTATCATCAAAGCATTGTTCATTTATGTGATGTAAAGGAGGTTTCCCCCTTGAGCATGCTAATTTTCAAGTCGATGATCTATATTTTCTCTTATTTTTGATTTGGTTTCATAACAAAGGAAATTAGATTCCACATTCAAATGAGGAACAAGTCAAAGTGAAATATAGTTGCAAGAGGGACTATTCTATTTTAGAGGGAGAAAGGTAAGCTAATTCCTATTCATGATGTATTGCGTGTGCTAGGCTTGGGTATGTACTTGATTTCCATATCTATCCTTCGGGATAAAGTGAATAATGCAATATTTAGAGGGGCACAAATATTGATTAAAGACAAATATTGGAGATCACCTATGGTGATTACAATTAGGAGTAGCCAATTATATAGGCTATACATGGATACTCCTAAGGCATTTTTTAGAAGTAATAATCCTAGGGATTAGGGGGAGCTATGTCATAAGAGGATGGACCATATACATCATGGGGAAATAAGATTTATTTGTGAGATGATGATAGTTATTATAGAGTTGAGCACAGAGCATGACGATGTAACTTGACGATATGTGTTGGGGAAGTTTGTGAAAGCTTTTCGAAGGAGTGACACAAGATCAAAGGGTGTTATTAATCTAGTTCATTTAGATATATGTTGACCAATGTTGACAAATATTCTAAGGGGATAAGATTAATTCATTACTTTTATTATTGATTTCTCTAGGAAGACCTGCATATTCATCTTAATGACTAAGGATGAGGTCTTTGTTCACTTTGATGATTTTAAAGATCTAGTGGGTAATGCAATGGGAAGGAAGGTGAAGGTTCTTTGGTTAGATAGTGGAGGAGAATACACAGGAAAGGAGTTCCAAGAGCTTTGTACTAGGGTAGAAATTAGGAGATAATGAACAGTTCCATACAACCCATAGTCAAATGGGGTTGCTAAGCGGAAGATTTTTCTATATAGGAGGCAGCGAGAGCTATGTTACATGATCAAGATATTCCATGATACTAATCGGAAGAGGCATGTGGTACAAATATCTACAATCTGAATAAGGTTCGACATAAATAATTAGTCAAGATGACACCATAGGAGTCATTCACAGCGAAGATGCCAAATGTTAGTCATTTCAAGATATTTCACATCGTAGTGTATTGTCACACTCTAGGGGATACACATTCCAATCTAGATCATACTACAAAGATGGGGTAATATGTGGGGTACAATGAAACCTCTAAGGAATATGAGATATTCAGCACATTAGATAAGAGGATTATAGTTAGGTAAGGTATTAAGTTATTGGAGGAAAAGTTACACAAGAGGTCCATGGATTTATCAACAGTGGATCATCAAAGTGGGCATCGAGCAAAAGCTCCAAGAGTAGAGTAGTGGGATCAAGGGTAGCATAGCATGATTACAATTACCAGTATGAGCATAGAGTAAGGTGCATGAATTTCTAAGAGTTCAAGGAGCATGGAGTAGTAGATGAAACAAATTAGGGAGATGCATTAAGAGAATATTAAGGTGGATATTCCATCATTTATAATTGATTGGAGAAATCATGAGATTTAGCAGACAATCAGAGATAATAAACAGTTTGCTGGATCTCCAAGGAGGGGTAGTAGGAAGGAAAGACAATGTGGTATAGTGACCACATGGCATTAGTAAGTCAGTTAGTTAATATAAAACCTTCCATCTATTAGATGTCTCATAATAGTAGGTGTAGTGGGATGCAATGGTTGAGGAATATACCTCAATAATGCAGCACGATGTGTGGGAGGTTATTCCTATAATGAGAGACAAGGCAATGGTTGGATCATGCTATATCTTCAAGATCAATCACGTTGTAGATGGTGGCATTAAATAGTACAAGGTGAGGTTTATGGGAAAGGGGTTCTCTTAGAATAAGGGAATAGACTATGAGGATACATTTTATCCCATGTCCAAGTTTACTTATATATGAGACATGATATCAATAGAAACACATATGAGATGGTAGATCCATTAGATGGATTTCAAGATGAAGTTCCTTAATGGTGATTTGGAAGAGGAGGTATACATACAGAAATCAAAGGGCTTTGTGGCACACAACACTCAGACCCATGTGTGAAGGTTGAAGAGACGGTTGTATGGGCTCAAGAAGGCTCTTAGGGAGTCGTATTAGGGAATTAATAGATACTTGTAGGGAATGCGCTTCATGAACGGTGAGGGAGATGTAAACCTATACTACTTGGTGGTTAGGGGTGAGGTTCTCATTCTTGTTCAATATGTGAATGACTTGTTCCTAATATGTTCAATTGGGCTCATAGAGGAGTACGAGAGGGATCTTGCAACTGAGTTTGAGATGAAGGATTTGGGATTTATCCACTATTTTTTAGGCATGGAGGTGTGGGACATAAATGGGGAGATTTTCCTTGGGAAAGGGAAATACTACATTAATATTCAAAAGGAGGTCTAAGATGGACGATTTCCAAGCCATGTCTACACACATGATCATGGATTGGAGGAAGTTAGAAACATCTAGGGAGAAGGATGTAGAGCCTACCTTATACAGGTATTTGATAGGATCTCTCGTGTATTTGTTCAACACCAGGCCAAATATTACGTGATAAACTCTCTTAGTCAATTCATGGTGGAACCAAAGAGTGTGTGTTGGACAATTGTAAAGAATGTCCTAAGGTATTTGTGTGTTACAATCGATTATGGGATTAGGTATTCTCAAGGTGATGGTATTTAGTTGGTGGATGATAGAGATCAAAACTAGGCAGGTAATATAATGGATTAGAAATGAATATCAAGATGCTACTTCAACATGGGATCGAGAGTTTTTTCTTGGTAAAATTAGGAGCAAGATTTTGTGGCACTGATTTCTACAGAGGAAAAGTACATAGCAATGTGCATGGATACATGTGAAACCATATGGCTTCAGAAGCTTTTAGTAGCCTTCTTTGGTTAGAGGATACAGATGTCAGTGATACACTGCAACAACTAGAGTTTCATCAAATTATGTGAGAACCTAATGTTTCATGACCTGTACAAGAATATATACATCATGTAACACTTCATTAGGGATTGTTTATAGTGCATGAGTGTTCAGGTAAATTATATACCTACAAATAAGCATGTAGCAAATATTCTGACAAAGAAATTGGGGAAGGCGAGATTCATCTTGTTTACAGACAAGTTAGTGTTATGGAGAACAACATCCTCATTAAGAGGGAATGTTAAGTTACGTAACTTGGATAAGTGTTATAGCCTCATATGGTGTCTATGAGGCTAACGAACATAGTGGAGTAATTTTTCTCAATACCTAGAAAACATTTCCAAGGAAAAATGTGAGTTTATTAATTTTCCTAAGTTTAACTTAGAGAAATCACTTAAATAATTGAGATTCATTGAGGTAAATTTATTTTCTTCTAATGAATCCTAGAAAAGTCAATTTTACAAGTGAAGATGATCTTAGCCATTGATTGGTGTTAGATCGTGGTCATTAGTTGCTCAACGAATGATTATAAGATGAGGTTGATGGGAATTCGAGGAACAAATTCAAGACACATATTTGTATTGAGAGCAAGGGAACTGTGATAGCATAGAGGACACTGAGCAGTAGGGAATCAACAAAGATTGAGTAGAAGTTTTTCGGAGAAAAATTATTATCATCTTTTTTTCAGTTTCTGATATAGTGAGGGAGAAAATTTGTCAATTTGATCTATTTGTAGGAAGCTCAGATTTTTCTATTGCACAAGGATATTTGGACACCATTTTTTTTATTCACACATGTCATAGAAAGAGGTAGTTTCTAAGGTTGATTTCTGAATCCAGGGAAGGCTGAGAGTTGAGGTCCAATTTTCTTCTCAGAGGAGGTCAAGTTCGCCAAAGTCTGTGAGGTTGAATTTTCTTCAACAACGGACACATGTGTGAGGTTGTATGCACTTGTAAATGAAGGCCAAATTATCTCAGTAGGGATAATTTATATTGCAGAGGGAGGCCAAGTTCCTTCAATGTATTTTTATGTGCTAATAATAGGAGAAAATTAGTTACTCGAGTTTTTTCATTCTATGACAAGAAATATTATTATTTATAAAATACACATTTTCTAAAGAAGAATAATAAAAATCCTCATCTAGTACATTGGTTTTCCCTTTGAGTTTTTTATAGTGACATTTATCTGAAAAATATTGATGTTCATTATTTTGTGTGTGCATATTTTCTCAATTGTTGTGATTTAATTTTTTTGAAGTTGCAGTAGAGTATCATTCAATATTTGTTGCATTTCAATTATTGAAGATTTTTTTTTTTTTGTAGATAGGTGGATAATAACTGGTAACTACAATAGTTTTAAAATTTCACATGCTCCACATTTGCATTCTCTCACTAAAAATATATATGTAGAAAGATTTGCTTATTGCCCAAAACATATGGATATTTTGTGTAAAAATCATTGCTAAAACATAAAAATCACATGAGTTGTAAATATCTTTGATTTTAATTTTGGAAGCTTTAGTGCATAATCTTTTGAAATTTTTGTCACATATACAATTCATAGTAAACGTCTCTTTCCTTGTAGTTAAAATATCAATGTTTTGGTTGGTTAATGCCACACATCCTCTTTCATAATAATTCTAAAAATATCTTATATCCCTGCAATATAATTCAACAATAATTGTTTGAATCATAGAATGTTCTTTGCATTAATCCTTACACCTATAAAGTAGTTTACATCCTGACTTTAAAAATATAACTAACAGTTTCGATAAAATATAAGTCAACAATAATCATTTAAAACAGAAAATCGTATTTTCACTAATACCATTAATTTACAACATATCTTTAAAATCTTATCAAAATATTTGAATATGCTTTTAACCATTTCCTTCAACATGAACAATTGCTCTTTGAAATTTCTGGTATTGTAAGAGATTGTTTACATGAACTAGGGGCTACTTAGAATACCTAGAAATAATTTTTACATGATATGTTTAGAGTTGGTTTTGGATTTTCTTGAGAGAATATCTCAACCTCCTTAGCCATGTTTGGAATCTATTGGATCTGAATCTACCTATATATGTGAATCATATTTGTGAATGAATTGTGTGAAAAAATCTGTTTTTTGGTGTACAATTAGGTATCTTTGTTGGTATCAGATCCCTTGTAGGTCTATCACTCCTCATGGGAGGGCCTAGGTCATGAGAGGACGCGGCAAGGAATATGTGTGTAATGATTTCTAGTGTGTTTATTGTATATGTATTTTGCGGAATGTGAAGTTGGATAGAGTCTGTGCTAAGAAAGTTTGAGACTCTCATTCCATCTGGCTTGCAAGGAGGATATTATAAGTGAGTGATATAGAGGTCACTCTATCTTGCACTTGAGGATTCATAACCATATTTTTGGCGCAATATTTATCTAGATCTCTCCTTTTGTTGATAGCGGAGCATAAAACCATGATCCTACTTTGCTAATCAAGAACAACATTGGTTTTTGATGAGCAACACATATAGCAACATGATTTTTTGGATTGTTGAACATGAGCTTGGCTCTTTAATTACAATTTTGGGTATCATGTCCTCTTTGAGTATGTTATTTACATGAAAAATCCCTATCATTGCTCTTTGATCGATAGAATACCTTACGAGTTGTCCAAGGATGTCGGTTGTGTGCTTCGCACCAAGGAATAATTCCTAAAACGAGCTCCCATATTAGTACTTACCATGCTTTAATCTTCTTTCTATTGCTAGGGAGTTGGTTTTAAAGAGTCAAACAACAATGTACCTATTAGTACTTAACATATAGTTTAGTGTGAAGGCAAGATATTTTGAAGGCTTTGTCACAACTACATCTAAGAAGATCAAGTGAAAACTCTGGTTGTAAATAACATGGTGGATATAGCACAAATGTGATGGGAATAACATATTTATTTATATTCATTGTCATGGAACTTCGTCTTCATCTCTTTTTGTAGGAGGATATGGTCATCAAGAGCATAAAAAAGAGCAATTTTTACTCTCCATTTTTAGGCGAAGTTGTTTGAGATTGTTGAATTCATCTTGCATATATCCCTCTATAGGATCATGTTTTCTATTTCCTTAAACAAATTCTTAGTGAAGCAATTTTGTTCATCTCTCACAATGTTGAGAAAATTGTTAGAAAAACTTCTTTTGTCGATGAGGCACAACGCTTGCTATGGATTTTGTGGTTTCTATAGGTCGAGCTAACAAGTATGTGGAAAAACAACTTCTCTAGGACATCATGCAACAAACCTTAGTTTTGAACCTACCCACTGAGGATAACATGCGAGAATTTGTTGCTACTAGAATTTATAACTACTATTAAGATGGAAATTTGTTGTGTGGTGGCATAGTTGTAATGTTCTATATATTATGTAGCCATGCATTCTTGGCATGAATTGTTGTTGTGATTTAATTTGTAAATTGAATAGGAAGAAAAAATCATATAGAAAAAAGTAATATAATTCAAAACAATGGTTCTTGTTGTCTATTTTGCTTCTATGTTCTTGTTGTATAATGTGCCCCAAGAATATATCACTGATTTGGTTATATTTACCTTTTGTTATAAAGTTGATGGGTGGTGTAAAGCCAAGAAAGCTACAGGTTATCCTTAAACGTTGTTAATTGTGTGTGTACTAAATTTTAAAACCCCCCTAATTAGTATCCTCTCCCCTTATATAGGGATAGAGGGCTTGAACAATCAGTTACAAAATATCATGAAATGCTCGAGATGTCTGAACTACCAGATATTTGAGCATTTGAATTTCCTAGTTGTCTTGATGATTACATAAGATATCCAATTCTTTTCTTGAAAATGCAGAAATTAACAAAACATAAGTAACAGGAAGTTTCATGATTGATGCAACAAAATATATCCATGCCAATTCCTCTAATTTCGTTAGGCAGACTTAGGCTCCAATGTCTAGATTAGGGGTGGGCTAATGATCTAGCTACACTTTTGTTATGATATTCCTGCATGATTACCAGTCAATTCGCCTGTTGCTTTCTTTCTCTAATTGTTTGAAACTTCTTCTTTTTGGAGTTCGACATGGTATGATGTGGTGTCATTTGGAGGTTCTCTAAAACATAACTGCCAACCCATCCATCTTTTATTACCTATGTGCTACATTCTCAAGGCCCAATATGTCCTGTAATATAGAATAGTGCAACTTCAAAGCCACAACTCATCATAACTTTCTTCAAAATAAAATTACAAAAATACAAGTTCTGATGCCTTTAGCCCTTTCGTTCTTAGCCCCATTTTCTTTATCTTACCATAGTACCATGATCTGTGACTGGATGATTTCATACAACATTGCGTTAGATATTTCAAAGCCTTGTATATTGTAACTTTTATTAAGAGGATGTTACGATATTGCGACGTCTCGATTTTCCCTTAGCTCTTTGTTTCTTAACACCTTTTCCTATTTCTACCTCATGGGACTGGGTTCTATTACTAGCGGCTTGTTGCTTAGGTGCTAACGTCTTTAAGATCCTATTCGGGGCCTATATCGTAGTGTATTCTCTCTCGCCCCTTGGTTCCCTGGGCTTCCATTACCAATTTCTATTCAACATCAGAAGCATCTCCCATCATAAATTTTCTCAAAAGAATTTCAAAAGCTCCAACCTTTGATATTCTTCCATAGCACCTAGGTGCTAGACTATCTCTCCGCTTTGGGTTCTTTGGAGTTCTTGTGACCAGAAACCACTTAACATCCTAGCCCCGTCATTGGATCAAAACATTTTTATGAAACAATTTGACAAGAGTTACGAAAACTCTAGCTTTCAAAAAATTGACCTCCAAAATGGCATCACACTAATGTAATCATTTCCACGTGGCACCACTTGAGTGGTGATAATCGTCACCCAAATTTACCCCATTAGGTCCTCAAAAGTGTTGAAACTAACTACCATGTGTCCACCATACATATGCGTCACACTAACGCCATCTATGTCGTCACCCTTTGGGATCCAATTATCCGTTTTCTTGGAGGAGAGAGAAAAAATCCGCTCAGTCCTTTGGTTTTTTGTGATTTCCTTTACATTTTACCTTGTTCTCAACTACGGTGCTTTCAAAGGAATTCTATGTGTTGAGTAACGAAACTCTGATCCTCGATGTTTTGAAATGAGCGTCCGTCCAAAATTAGGGTTCTCACATGCCTTCCTTCAGGTTGTGTGTCATCCCTTCCAATATTGGGTTCCGATATGATCGACTCTGAAATTTAGATCCTCCCTTTTGATACCAGCCTCTAGATTTCGACCCTCCAATTTGATTTCGACTCCTGATTAAATATCGGTCTTCCTTCCCATTTCCCATTTAACATATTTACATAGCACTTGTGCTTCTCTGTTGCAGGGATAAAATAGGGTTGTTTGACATAATCTAAAGAGGTTATGATTGGTGACAACACTCGCTAAAAAATCTATGCAAAAAAAAATAAATTATTAGCCAAAACATCAAGAAATTTTGTGGAGAAATCATTGCTAAAACATTAAAAAAGGCATGCCCTCGATTTCAATTTTGGAAGCTTTAAAGCATATTGCTATGAATATTTTGACACATACAATTCACGTTAAATGCCTCTTTCCTTATAGTGAAAATATCAATATTTGGAAACTTTCATGCCACATATCCTCTCTAGTCTTTCATAGTGATGGGAAAAGTAACTTATTTCAATAGAATATAATTCAACAATAATCATTTGAAGAATAAGATGTAACTTGCCCTAATCTTTACATTTAATAACTTTTGAATAGTCATTTATTTTTTGTTTTACAAAATATATATTTCTATTAAAAATAAGGAAACTTGAACTTCAAGGCATATACCATCATGATATAATTACGTTTTTCTATTAATAGATTTATGAAATACAACCATATTAACTTTCAACAATATTAACACATAATTACGCCATAAGGCGTTTCCTTCTGGAAAGAACTCCCCTGGCTGTTACGCTGGCACAATCTGCACCTTACAATTGATTGTTAGATGATTAACACATTTTACACCATTGGATCTGGACCAAACTGACTCCTTAGTTTATCCCTGGCCACTGCTAGGGAAACGCCCATATAAACCTTCCCAAATCCCCTGGCGTAATACATTATCGTACCTAAATCCACTGGTGGCGATGCGGAGTTCCTAAATCTTTTCTCTGTATTTCGTTTTTTTTAGAAACACAAGGCAAACGCCAGCGAGAAGAAAACCAAATCTGCCACTGTAATGCCTGGTATGAGCCCTACGCGCGGACGCCTGGAATTGATGGTAAACTTGAGATATTGGCTTTCCTTACCTTTCCCACATTTGAAATAATATCTGCTCTGAGTATTTTAATGGATTTTGGTACACCCATTCTGTACATTTAGATAGGATTGTTTTGCACTGGGGATTCAAGCTAGGTTTGTGGATCATCCTGTTTTTCTTACAGATCATGGTTGCCGCTGTTGGAAGGTTTATGGGTGCTCAGGGACTTCGTTCTTGAGAAACGAAGAGAAGAAACAGTGATGGCCTCTGTTGGTCTGATGGAGGTGTTTTCTTGATTTGGGCAGGTGATGTGCTATCTGGAACATCATCAAATGGCATGCATCATGCTGGTATACTTGAAGAATGGTTTGGATTTCAATGGTGGAATGGACGTGTTCGGATCCTAGTTCTCACCATAGTCCTTATTTTAGCTCCGTTGGTGTCTTTGAAGAGAGTGGGTAAGTCTGCTTTGCATCCTAATAAGCATTTTTTTAGCACTGATTTTCAGATATATCATATTTCATTTGGGCCTTTTCACAGCTATCAGGGATTTAAATGTCTAGAGTCTTTCAAGAGAGTGGGTAAGTCTGCTTTGCTCATCCTGATAAGCATTTTTTAGCACTGATTTTCAGATATATCATATTTCATTTGGGCCTTTTCACAGCTATCAGGGATTTAAATGTCTAGGAATTGTTGTAATTATATGAGGGGATTCAACATATCTTTAAAAAATCTTTTTATTTGATTACAGAATCATGTACTCGGAACAAATTATTTCTTTCTACTCTGTTATTTGTTTCCTGCTTCTTATGGTTTTTGAAAAAATCTCACTCCCTTTGTTGTTAGAACAACCGATCATAATCAGTATTTTCTGTTTGAGGAGACCAATTTGTTGGAAGATTATGGAAAGGGATGCAACATAAGGTGAATTACCAGTTTATCACTGCATTTATTCAATGATATTTCCCAAGTTGAATCTTGGTAAATATGTGATAGTTTTCACTGTGGTACCAGTTATTGTGACTGCTTACATCTGTCATTACAATGGTATGGATTATTTGCCTCCATCTCTGGTCCTGCAGTGTATTATCTTAGAGTTCATTAGTTGAATTTGCATTTAAAATTATGTTATAATGAATTGTGATGTCTTTGCGCCTTGCAGTTCATTCCATTTACAATGAACTTGAGGACCCTTCAGAAATGCAGCCCATTGTTTGCACATCATTGGTATTGTGCTCAATTGCATAAATATGTACAAGCTTTTCTGGCTTTCTTCTATTTGGAGACCAGACCATGGATGATGTCCTAGCCAATTTTGACACCAACTTGGGAGTTCCCTACTGTGTTGTGCTGAATGACATTGTTAGTGTGACTTATGTTGTACACCTGATGCTGGTCTCTCCTCTCATTTTTTTTGCCCCGAGACTTAATCTTGATGGGCTTGTGTTTCCAGCAAAAAGCATCTTGTTTTGGATAATAAGAGGTTCATTTTGATCACTGCTGGGTTAATTGGAATCGTTTTCCTTGGGGCATCATTCATACCAAGTATCTGGGATGCATTTCAATTCACAGGGGCCACAGCAGCAGTTTGTATTGGGTCCATCTTCCCAGCTTCCATTGCTCTCAGGTAGAAAAAAAGTTGTTTTTCATTTCTGGTTTCGTCTTTCACATTGCTTGTATGTAACTTCTAACCTCAATTATTTTTTAATTGCAGAGACACCCATGGAATCTCAACCAGGAAGGACATATTCATCGCATTGCTCATGATTTTTCTGGCAGTAGTTTCAACTTCTATTGCTATAGTGAGTGACATTAATTCTTTGTTCAACAAGAAGGAGGAAGGCCCTCCACGATCTTGAGAATGATTTTTTATGAGGAGCAGGTGGTCCACATACATATAAAGATTATTTGGAACAGAACCGACAAAAGAACGCTGATTTGGGAATTTGCTTGTAGACTTGTGAAGAGTGGATAAACTTGTGTAAAGCCTTCTATCATCCTGCCATGGGTGTTTCCAGCAAAAAGCATCTTGTTTTGGATAATAAGAGGTTCATTTTGATCACTGCTGGGTTAATTGGAATCGTTTTCCTTGGGGCATCATTCATACCAAGTATCTGGGATGCATTTCAATTCACAGGGGCCACAGCAGCAGTTTGTATTGGGTTCATCTTCCCAGCTTCCATTGCTCTCAGGTAGAAAAAAAGTTGTTTTTCATTTCTGGTTTCGTCTTTCACATTGCTTGTATGTAACTTCTAACCTCAATTATTTTTTAATTGTAGAGACACCCATGGAATCTCAACCAGGAAGGACATATTCATCGCATTGCTCATGATTTTTCTGGCAGTAGTTTCAACTTCTATTGCTATAGTGAGTGACATTAATTCTTTGTTCAACAAGAAGGAGGAAGGCCCTCCATGATCTTGAGAATGATTTTTTATGAGGAGCAGGTGGTGCACACACATATAAAGATTATTTGGAACAGAACCAACAAAAGAACGTTGATTTGGGAATTTGCTTCTAGAATTGTGAAGAGTGGATAAACTTGTGTAAAGCCTTGTATCATCCTGCCATGGTTACTCAGCCTTCTAGTTAAAGATACTACTGTATTTGTAGTTGTAAACATTGAAAAGGAATATAGTTGATCTCGCATCAATGATTGAGCGATTCAACTAATCATCCATGAATAGTCGAGAGCCTGTCAAGCAGAAGATTGTAAGGTCTGGCTTCTGTCAATAATACTCAACCTCACATAAGTTTGAGGTGCACCAAAATGTATCCCACTGCGTGTGATGATTCCATTGCTCTTCAATAACTTCTCACAATCTTCATCCTCCTTTCGTTCACATTTTAGCCCTTCAAAAGCTACAACTTCTCACAATCTTCATCCTCCTTTCCTTCACATTTTAGCCCTCCAAAAGCTGCATTGATACAGACGGCCAGCGTAAGAGTAATTAGAACATTTTGCCAAGTATTTTCATTTCAACCATTTAAAAGTAGAGACATCAACTCAGTTCCACCATTCATTGATGTCTCTACTTCAACAAACAAATAGACCCATTTGAAATATACATACCTTATAGCTATCAGGGATTTACATGTCTAGAAACTGTTGTAATTATATCAGGGGATTCAACATATCTTGGGAATGTCACATACTGATGGCATCTGCTTAACGATTTGTCTGACTTTTCATGTTGCCCTGTTAGAAATGGCATATGGAATATACATTCAAGGATGTGGATCATGGGTTATTCCTTAGGAGTTGTGATGTTCAAATCTTGATTATTTTCCTCCATCTCTGGCCCTGCAGTGTAGTATCTTAGAGTTCATTATTTGAATTGTGATGTCTTTGCTCCATGCAGTTCATTCCATATACAATGAACTTGAGGACCCTTCAGAAATGTAGCCCATTGTTCGCACATCATTGGCATTGTGCTCAATTGTATACATAAGTATGAGCCTTTTTGGCTTCTTCTATTTGGAGACCAGACCATGGATGATGTCCTGGCCAATTTTGACACCAACTTGGGAGTTCCCTACAGTGTTGTGCTGAATGACATTGTTCGTGTGACCTATGTTGTACATCTGATGGCGGTCTTTCCTCTCATTTTTTTTGCCCTAAGACTTAATCTTGATGGGCTTGTCTTTCTAGCAAAAAAACATATTGTTTTAGATAATAAGTGGTTCATTTTGATCACTACTGGGTTAATTGGAATCGTTTTCCTTGGGGCATCATTCATACCAAGTATCTGGGATGCATTTCAATTCACAGGGGCCACAGCAACAGATTGTATTGGGTTCATCTTCCCAGCTTCCATTGCTCTCAAGTAGAAAAAAAGTTGTTTTCCATTTCTGGTTTCGTCTTTCACCTTGCTTGTATGTAACTTCTAACCTCAATTATTTTTTAATTGCAGAGACACCCATGGAATCTCAACCAGGAAGGACATATTCATCGCATTGTTCATGATTTTTCTGGTAGTAGTTTCAAGTTCAATTGCTATAGTGAGTGACATCAATTCTTTGTTCAACAAAAAGGAGGAAGGCCCTCCACGATCTTGAGAATGATTTTTTATGAGGAGCAGGTGGTGCAGATACATATAAAGATTATTTGGAACAGGACCGAGAAAAGAACGCTGATTTGGGAATTTGCTTGTAGAATTGTGAAGAGTGGATAAACTTGTGTAAAGCCTTGTATCATCCTGCCATGGTTGCTCGGCCTTCTAGTTAAAGATACTACTGTATTTGTAGTTGTAAACATTGAAAAGGAATATAGTTGATCTCGCATCAATGATTGAGTGATTCAACTAATCATCCATGAATAGTTGAGAGCCTGTCAAGCAGAAGATTGAAGGTCTGGTTTCTGTCAATAATACTCAACCTCACATAAGTTTGAGGTGCACCAAAATGCATCCCACTGTGTGTGATGATTCCATTTCTCTTCAATAACTTATCACAATCTTCATCCTCCTTTCCTTCACATTTTAGCCCTGCAAAAGCTGCATTGATACAGACGACCAGAGTAAGAGTAATTAGTCCATTTTGCCAAGTATTTTCATTTCAACCATTTAAAGTAGAGACATCAACTTAGTTCCACCATTCATTGATGTCTCTACTTCAACAGACAGATAGACCCATTTGAAATATACATACCTTACAGCTATCAGGGATTTAAATGTCTAGAAACTGTTGTAATTATATGAGGGATTCAACATATCTTGGGAATGTCACATACTGATGGCATCTGCTTAACGATTTGTTTGACTTTTCATGTTGCCCTGTTAGAAATGGCATATGGCATATACATTCAAGGATGTGGATCATGGGTTATTCCTTAGGAGTTGTGATGTTCAAATCTTGATGCCTATATTGATGTGTTCCTTTCCATGAATTTGCAGATTCTTTGAAATTCACTTATGCATTATCAGTTGCACTTGCTATTTTATTTGTTGTGATTACGACTGGTATTTTGATTGTAAAGTTGTTCAGTGGCACTGTCAAAGCACCAAGATTGTTACCGAATATTGTGGATTTTACTTCGTTCTTGAAGCTTTTCACTGTGGTACTAGTTATTGTGACTCCTTACATCTGTCATTACAATGGTATGGATTATTTTCCTCCATCTCTAGTCCTGCAGTGTAGTATCTTAGAGTTCATTAGTTGAATTTGCATTTAAAATTATGTTATAATGAATTGTGATGTCTTTGCGCCATGCAGTTCATTCCATCTACAATGAACTTGAAGACCCTTCAGAAATGCAGCCCATTGTTCGCACATCATTGGCATTGTGCTCAATTGTATACATAAGTACATGCTTTTTTGGCTTTCTTCTATTTGGAGACCAGACCATGGATGATGTCCTGGACAATTTTGACACCAACTTGGGATTTCCCTACAGTGTTGTGCTGAATGACATTGTTCGTGTGACCTATGTTGTACATCTGATGCTAGTCTTTCCTCTCATTTTTTTTGCCCTGAGACTTAATCTTGATGGGCTTGTCTTTCCAGTGAAAAAGCATCTTGTTTTGGATAATAAGAGGTTCACTTTGATCACTGCTGGGTTAATTGGAATCGTTTTCCTTGGGGCATCATTCATACCAAGTATCTGGGATGCATTCCAATTCACAGGGGCCACAGCAGCGGTTTGTATTGGGTTATCTTCCCAGCTTCCATTGCTCTCAGGTAGAAAAAAAGTTTTTTTTTCGTTTCTGGTTTTGTCTTTCACCTTGCTTGCATGTAACTTCTAACCTCAATTATTTTTTAATTGCAGAGACACCCATGGAATCTCAACTAGGAAGGACATATTTATCGCATTGTTCATGATTTTTCTGGCAGTAGTTTCAAGTTCAATTGCTATCAGTGAGCGACATTAATTCTTTGTTCAACAAAAAGAAGGAAGGCCCTCCACGATCTTGAGAATGATTTTTTATGAGGAGCAGGTGGTGCACATACATATAAAGGTTATTTGGAACAGAACCGAGAAAAGAACGCTGATTTGGGAATTTGTTTGTAGAATTGTGAAGAGTGGATAAACTTTTGTAAAGCCTTGTATCATCCTGCCATGGTCGCTCGGCCTTCTAGTTAAAGATACTACTGTATTTGTAGTTGTAAACATTGAAAAGGAATATAGTTGATCTCACATCAATGATTGAGCGATTCAACTTATCATCCATGAATAGTTGAGAGCCTGTCAAGCAGAAGATTGAAGGTCTGGTTTCTGTCAATAATACTCAACCTCACATAAGTTTGAGGTGCACCAAAATGCATCCCACTGCGTGTGACGATTCCATTTCTCTTCAATAACTTATCACAATCTTCATCTTCCTTTCCTTCACATTTTAGCCCTGCAAGAGCTGCATTGATACAGACGGCCAGAGTAAGAGTAATTAGTCCATTTTGCCAAGTATTTTCATTTCAACCATTTAAAGTAGAGACATCAACTCAGTTCCACCATTCATTGATGTCTCTACTTCAACAGACAGATAGACCCATTCGAAATATACATACCTTACATGACATGCATAAGTAACAGTCAAACTCCAAGCCATTGAGTACACACATGCACACAAAAACAAGCATACACATACAGACCCAGAGAAACAGAGTACAAGGTTTGCCAACATTCAAGTTACAAGTGAGAAAGAAGAGGTAGCACAGCAAATTGCATATAATTGTAAAAGAATCAACATTACTTACCCAATCCGACTTCCTGCATGACCTGTACTTTTAGATACCGTGAACAGCATAAGATCTTGATCTACAGGAGCAGTGATAGGGGTGTAATGTGGCCAGTAATAGGCTAAATCGTAGAGAAAAGTGGTTGTTGGGTTCAAGCAAGCTAGTAATGGAAGAGAATAACAAAACTAAAAAGTTGTGAGGTAAGAGACAAATGAATGTTAAAAAAAATAGAACTAATACAAAACTAACTGACCTGAAAGAAATTCAGTGAAATCTTAGTGGGAATGCCAAGATCCATGGATTAGATCTGATGAAGTCTTTTTATTGAAACAAGGGTTCCAAATCAATTCAAAATTGAAATAGGGAGACTGAGGAGAGAGTGCCAATCTAGATCTAGGTGGGAAGTTATACTCCAGAGGAAGCAAATCTGAACTTCATTAAAAAAAAAGTAGTGAGTGATCCAATTAGCTTAGAAATAAATAAAATTTAATGAAGAAACAAGTCTAAATCAATACTCTGAAAAAAATGATGTATTTCTAATCCTCTTAACAAACGAACCTAGTTGACAAATGCAACAACCTGAAAAGAAATTAAACCAAAATCAAATGATAATTAGAGAATACAATTACATTAAGGGAAAATGACTTTGTTGCAGTGGCCAAATCTGGGTTTAAATTTTTTTTATCTCAGGTAAGTAACAGATTATTTCTCTAAGAAACATTATGGTTTCATTGACAACAAAAAGAGGTTGGTGGAGAAATGTATTATTTACCAATAAACAAGAAACGTGTACAGAATCACATTATTGGTAACTTAACAACCAGGTCGATGCAATCAAATTATATTGAGATCCATGTTTGATATCCAGCACTCATATCGCCTCATTTTTGGTGAGTTTTGTTTTTCCACGAGTCAAAAGTTCCACTCTTTTTTATTCTTTATTTGAAAAGAGATAATTAGCTAAAACTCCAAAAATAAATTCCAGAGGCAAAGTTCACCTCCAATAAACAGAACTCTGACTTCCGTCATAATTCAAACTAGATTTAAGGCCAAATTTACGCAGGAAAATAGGGCAGTTTGAATACTATTTATCCTGAGCTCAACACACTTTTCCTTGACTTATAACTACCCACTGAATCTATTTAAATATATAGAGGTGGCTTGTGTGTGGTAAGAAATATGAAGAAACATGACATTGGATTGTCTAGAAAAGATCTGTAAGGCAATCGAGGAAGAAACATGACATCGGATTTGTCTAAAGAAGATATGTTCGGCACTTATGTAAGACTGAAGAGGTGGCTTGTCTGTAGGGAAATCTGATTAGATTCAAAGCATTGTGATCAGACTAGATCTTATTAGCCATCCACAGTTTTAAAGTTTGAAAGTCTGAATTGGTTAATATGTAGATATGCATGGCTTAATCTTTCAGACAAGCATGTCACTATTCACAAGATTTAGAGAGATAAAATTCCGAGATTTATGAAAAGCAAACCCATGAAATCATTTGCCAAAGATGTTTCCATTAATCAAGAACATGATATTGGAAGGCTCGAAGACGATATTATAATACAATTTAGCAAAAAAAACATGACATTGATTATATCCGGAGAAGATCTGTCCAACAATTTGGGAAGAAACATGAGATTGGATTCGTTTGGAAAAGATTTGTCCAACAATTCAAGCCCCAGGGGAAAAACAAGATAACTAAGATGTTTCAAGAAGATAAAACGCCAGTAGAGAAATATGTCATCAGACATAGGTTAGAGTCAAGTAGAAAGGAGAGTAGATGTGGTGAACAACATCAACCAATGTGCCCCCTCACAATGTAAAAGCTGAAGAATCAACCAAGAGGCAAGAAATGATACCAAGGTAAGTGAACAGATTAATTAAGCTACTTTGTTATTTGAAGTTAGAATGTAGACGCTATTGGAATAGAATTTATAGAGTTTTAATAGCTTTTTATTCATACACTTTATAGTAGTCCTTTTCCTTTTCTTCTTAGCTATCTGAATTTTGTTATTTATATTTTTACAAGTTGAAGGTTGAATCTAGGTTGGGTTGGTTTCATGTCAGTTTCAGCTTTATGTTGGATGGAAGAATAATCTATTCAATTGTGTGATGTTGTCATTGAAAGTATCTAATGCTTGATCGAGTCTGGATGTTCCATAGGAGAGTTTCAATTCTCAACTCTTCACCAAGAAATGTAAACCTAGAGCCTGATAAAGATTAAACCCTACAAACAAACAAAGATAATTTTCACATTTAAATATGTCCTGTGTTTTAAATTCACATAGACATGGTGAAGTTTTCCTTCTATTTGTATATTTTTCAACATCACTTGATAGTCACGTAATGCTAGGGAAAATCGAAAAGCATGAATCAGCATTAGAAAACCATTAATCAGCATTTGTAAAAGTCAGTCTGCAATAAAAGAACATGGTGGTTCCATGAAGATAATGAATGAGGGAACTAAACAATTGTTTAGACAAGTCAGTGCAGCTTGACAAAATGACTCTCCCTGCCCTTGAATGTGGCAGAAGATTGTATATTTTTCAACATCACCTGATAGTCACATGATGTTATGGAAAATAGAATACCATTAATCAACATTTGTAAAAGTCAAAGCCTACAATAAAAGAACAGGGTGATTCCACGAAAACAACGAATGAGGGAATTAAAAATTTGTCTAGACAATTGAATGCAGCTTGATAAAATGACTTTCCTTGTTCTTGATTGTGGAAGAAGACACCATAATCAAATTCACCATGAAGTCACTGTCCTCTTCAAATACACTTAAAAATGTCTATTATCTGCCGAAACTAGTGATGTGGATGGATTAGAGTACATGCATCACTTCAGAGTAACAATGTAGCAATCCTCATTTCATACTTCAGAAGATAACTACTCTCTGTCATCTCTTTCACTGCCCTGCCACAAGATTAATCTTGTGAATAAACATCTCTATATAACATGAGAGGATTAATCTTCTAAAGAATAAACATCTCTGTGTAATACAAGATATCACATAGTAAATCATAAAGGGTTTGCTTTATCTACCTTCCTTAAACTGTCTTTGATTGAATCTACTGAGCCTCCCTAAAGTTTAATCTGATCTTCAGCGTGTGAAGCCTGCAATTTATGGGTAGAACCAGCGATATACTAAATTACGAAACCCAGGAAGAATGCTAGTAAAGAGTAGATTTGGAATTACAGGTTAATAACTCTCTGTCCGAGTTAGTCCTATACGTGATAAACATGAGAATTAGAGTCTGCAGTACTGTTCCTCCAATCATGCCACCCAAAAATACCTCTATTCTCACTAGGGATGGGCATTGCCTGCGAGGTCGGCATCAATCTCATAGAATCACAATATAACCCAAACAATTTTACATAAAGAGGAAGCAGTTTGGGGATGGGATTCTTCAAAACATGAACAGGAAGGCCTAAATCCCACCAGCTCGACTAGAATACATTTCTCTTTGCCTCTTAAAGTCATAAATGAAGGTTTCCCAGCACCCTGTAATGACATAATTCTCTCACATAAACAAAATCCAGTATCAGAATGCAGTTTAGGATATCAATTGGAATATTTTGGCAGTACGGAACATTCCCCAAAAAAATCTAATTTACTTGAATGAAAACAAGAGCACAAAATCTAGTTTGCCCAATGAGAACAGACATAAATGGCCAACAATGGCTTGCAAGGTCAGTGAAAACAGACAACTAATATAACACTGGTGAAGGCTAGAAGCTAATAAAGTCCCACCAAGTTTTACATAACCAAATGACATTCCATTGCTTATGAATGTGTGCCAGCCCAAGCAATACCAATTGGGGTCACGTGCACAATAGACAACCTTAACATAATAGATACCTGGATTCCTACTAGCTGCTAATTAGCCAAAGACATTCAAATTAAATGGTAATAATGGCTATAGATAATGTTAAATGCCGACGCATTAACCATATCCTGACAAAAAGAAGTCATATCGAAAAAAACCAACATAATTCCTTGAATTAGGGGAGGTAAATACCTATGATTATCATATAAACCATAAGAATGCCCAAATTGTTAATAATCACACAGATCTGCAACAACATCTTCCCAATATTCCCAAAGGCATCTCCCATGACGCTGCCATTGGAAGCTGCTACCCCGACTCTGCTAAACCTTAAGAGCATATCAATTGAAGCATCCGTCAAGAAGAAAACGAAGATAATGAGGAGACTGTCGAGGATCAATCCCAAGACCTTCATAGTAGCAGGCAGAGCCATTATCTCCGCTCCCACCACCGTAGTGGATAGATTGAACACCGTGCCAGAGAAGGAGGCACCATTGAATCCTTCATGCACACCATCTTCGCCATCCTGGTGCTTCTTGGGCAACAGGGGACTGGTTTCACTCACCAAAGGCTTCTGCTTCCGGGATCTCCTCTCCGACGAGGCCATAATCGTCATTGTTTAGACAAAACCAGGGCCCAAAATATTCGCGTGTAATTGAATTTTTGAGATGGAGAGGGTAAACCTCTGGACTGGTTAGAGGGAAGAATTTGAGATGTTCCAGCAATTTTTCCAAGAGGAATTTGTCAAATAGATGGCATGCAACTTCTATTAACAAATTCGATGGCGCAGGATTATCCAACCCCGCCACTGCTATTTATTTCCAATGTAGAGCCAGGGAGTAAGTTTTCCGCCTTGTTCTGGTGACTTGGTGAGCTGCAGGGGAGTGTCGGGTCGAATTGGTCAGGGAGCAGCCCGCTGTTAAACAAGATAACTTCTATATCTTAAATGGCTAAACAAGATTTGTTAGACCTGTGGATTTTAATATATGAAACCATTTATACTTATGTTCCCTGACTAATTGGCTCTCTTATGCAGCAATGTTCTTGGATCATATGCCCATTTCATATGGAATCTCTATAAAGTGGTTTCAGTTAATAGGGTATTGATTTCAGTGTTCAATATATTTTTATTCTTTATCAAAGTATTTTTTTGTTCTATTTGAGTTTTTCAATTTATGCCTTACGGCATTTCCTTTGCAACATCTGGTGCAAATGCTAGTTAAATATTTCTCT
>APFE031698751.1:0-16240 GCA_000404065.3 Pinus taeda | reverse complement strand
GACTCATGCGATAAGCTGCTTTATTTGGCAGGCTTGCCCCTGGTATAAAGTCAATGCAGTGACTAATACCTCTCCTGGGTGGCAACTCATCTGGAAGATCATCTACCACAATGTCTCCAAAATCCTGCAGCAACTTCTGAACTTCTTCTGGCAAATTTGAAACCTGTGTATGAAGTACTACTGTCCTTGGTCTCCTTATGATAGCAAAATTTATCTCGCTGTCCTCAATCTGTTTTATGAATTCTTTCCCACCTAATAGCAGTGCTTTCACTCCACTAGCTTCTGTTGTATTTTCCTCCTTGATGGGTACAAGCGTATGCTTGATCCCATCTTTCACGAACTTATAGCAATTGGTTTTCCCATCATGAACTGCACTTCTGTCAAACTGCCAAGGTCGTCCCAACAGTAAGTGGCAGACATCCATTGGTATGACATCGCAAAGGATCTTGTCTTTATACTTACCAATCTGAAACTCAACCTCACACTGTTCATCAACTAACAGTTGATGCCCCTTCTGTAGCCACGACACTTTGTAGGGAGTGGGATGCTTTAACTTCTTTAATCCCAGCTTCTCGACCATCTCCACAGCTACCAAATTATCGGTACTCCCACTGTCAATAATCAACTTACAGCACTTACCTCGTGACTTGCAAACAGTGCGAAACAAAGCCTTTCGCTGATCTAGTTCTGCAACTTCTTTTGTTGGCTTTAACAACACCTTATTCAACACCAAGGCCTCGCCTGTCTCTGGTGTATTTTCTGCTTCTTGAGGTGTCTCCTCAACATCCTCAGGCTGAGCAACATAGGTTCCTCTCCCACCTGCTGGTTCACCTTCAGGACAGTCATATGACTTGTATCCCATTTTGTGACAACGATAACACTGGACAGTTCCCTTGCCTCGACCAAATCCTCACCCTCTCTGAGCTGGTCGTCCTTCCCTGTTGTTGTTGTCCTTATCTGTTGTACCAGTAGATTTGGAACTGCTGCCCTCTTCATTTGGGCCTGCACCTCTACCTCTGCCATAAATCTTGCCTTTTCCCCTGCCAGAACCACCTCCTCTCTTGGTGTTCTGTTTTCTGTTTATTTTCTCCTCTGCCTTCAGCGCAAACTGATAGGCCTCATCCAATGTTTGTGGTGAAAGGATACCAATTTCGTCCAAAATCTCCCCTCTCAAGCCATTTACAAATCTGGGTGTTTTTTCTGAGGTATCTTCCACATACCCTGCTCGCAAATTCAATTTATAAAATTCCTCTGTAAACTCCGTAACAGTCATTCCTCTTTGCTTCAGGTTCTGTACCTGTATGTACAACATGATCTGATAATCTTTTGGCAGGAACTTCTCCTTCAGTTTTGCTTCCATTCTGGCACACTTCTTGATTGGCTGTTTGTTTAGTCTCCTTCTTTCTGCCTGAACGCTGTCCCACCACAAGGACGCATGTCCTTTCAGCTTGGTGGCAGCAAACTTTACTTGTTTGTCCTCACTGGTTTCCTCAAACTCAAAAAATTTATTAACTTCACTCAGCCAATCTAACAACACATCTGCCGATAAACTTCCGTCATAAGTAGGTAACTCATGCCTTGGCTTATGACTGGACAACAAAACTGACTTCAATAATCTAAGTTCCGGTGTCACTCCTTCGTACTCATCCTCCTCTGGTTCAGCTACTTCTTCATCACTGTTGTCCGTTGGGTTTCTTCTTCCCCCAGCCTCTATCACTGCCAATCTTTCACACAAAACTCGAATCTCCTCTCATAGTCCAACATCTACTACCCTGTGGACTATTCGTCCTCGTCCTCTTCCTCTTCCTCTTCCTCTTCCTCTTCCTTCACCTTCACCTTCTACCTGTTCCATTTCTTCTAACTCAAGAAACTAGCTCTGATACCACTTATGATGGCCTCCCGCCGGTTCTGATACACCTGTCTTTGATATGACTTGGCATCCGGAGCAAATTTATGTTGACTTAAATTCCTGGGTATGATATCTCGATAATTGGTTTAGGGTTTTTCCCGGGTCTGTCGGTTAGTGCTTCACACCTGCCGGTTCCAATGCCTTTTGTCAACGATTGCCCTGCTCTTCCGTCATTTGCATTCTCCGCTGCTCTAAGGAAACTTGCTCTGCGACTGTGGCGAAACCCTCACTCTTCGTTGCCTGGTTTCATTGGTTATTGATATGGGTTCTGTTAGTCCACTGCTGTTAAGGAGGTGTGACCCCGAGGGCCTGTAAAGGCACTCCTTTCTCTGCGCAATGGTATTCTTTTTTTTTTACTGTGTATTGACTGGTTTATTTTGTTTATGTTCACGCTGTTTATATTTGTCTGATGGATGAATTTCTTTCACGACAGGGCTCCCTCCAAGCTTCCACGCTCCGTCCTGGTTAAAAAGGTAACTTTCTTGTTCCCTGTTAGATGGCCTTCACCCTTATCGTTTCAACCCTAACGCGGTTTGCTATTGTGCTTTAGGGTATGGTGATTTCTTCAGTTTCTCGACCCCGTCTTCTTGGCCACAGGTAAGATTTTGTGCTTAAACCTTATCTGGTTACGTTTTCTTCCACTGTTTATTTGTATCCAGGCTTGATATTAATATGGTTCTTGTTTGTTGCAGGTATTCCCATGTGGTCGCTCCGTGGCTCGTTGTGCTCTACGCCCCCTATCGAATCCTCTGGCTCCTCACCTTACGGGTAGCATTTTTCCATTGTGTTCTCTGTAAATTATTTGTCGTTCTGAAGGTGTCGTAGGTTTTTCTGAGTAGAAAATAATGATTCTATCGAATTGTATAACCCTCCTTGGTCTCGGCCCTTGCTTCGGCAATGTGGCAACTTAATTTGTTTTTGTCAAAACCCTCACTGGGTATTCAGCGGTTTCGATTCCTGGTTCTGGAAATTATGCTGGTCCTTTCTTTTTTTTTGTGTGAGGAAGTGGAAGTTAATGCTGGTCTTTTGTTTTTGTGAGAAGGTCGCTCGTTAACCCGAGCCCTCGTCCTGTAGTCTTCACGTTCAGGTATTAGAAACCCTCGGCCATTTCGACCTCTGTCCGCCGATTCTGGCAATGATTCATTACTGTGTTTGTTTTGGTTCTCTGTGGCAACAAATATTTGCCGAGGCTTGTTTCGAGTCTCTGTTCCTTTAATAAAATTGTTATTTGAAAGAAATGTGAATGGCGTTCGCTGTATATGCGTTATTACAAAAGATTTATGAAATGTTTCTGTTACATATTCGTTACATTCTCCATTTACTCAGTTCTGGAATATGCTATGAGGGTTTATGTTTTCGATTTACCTGAAATGTGCTTATATGCCGAATTCTTGATCTGTCTTGAAATGGTATTTGTGCAACCGTGCTCTGTGCTTTCAATGGCTCACTCCATCTGAGATTCTTCTGCGTTTGCAGCTCCTCGTTCTCCCCGGTCTGTAGTTGGAATTATATGTTTATGTCGTTTTGTTATGTTCGTTGGTTTCCTGTGTTATTACTCCAGCGTTACTTTGTTACATAGAAACACATTATAGTGCATGAACATTATACAGTGATGAAATAATTTTGAAATTGAATAATGAAAAGTGTGTAATCTGGAAATGACTGTATTTCTCTTTTCTTTGTCTTGCTGAGGAATCCCGTACAATGATTATTCTTCTGTTTTTAAAAGACTCCTGAACCAGTACAGTTCTGTTCAAGAACTACCCTAACAGATTTGTAACAGTCTTTCAGTTTCTAACTGTCCTAACTAATAAAACTTGTAAAGAGCCTAGTTAACTAATAACAGGAAATAATTAACTGACAATCTATTTTGCTGTTTAGAATTTCTATTTGAAAAAGAAACAGTTCCTAACTCTAATTGACCTTCTGGAAAAATAATAAAACAAGTAAAATAAACTGAACAATAACTGACAAGTTGACACCTGTCCAGTTCTGTATATACGACTGTGTGTTCTGGTCTCTTCATGAGACTGTCAACCACTTTGTGTCTCCTCAGAGCTGGATGCTCCTGCATCACCAACTTTCAAATTAATAACTTTCACTACGAAATATTTTAATAAAACACCATATTACTATTTATTACCTTTTATTCTAGTGTTAGTAAAAATAGATAATAATATTTTTATAATAAATATTTTATATTAAATTTAAAAATTCATTATATATGTATGGCACTTAAAATTTTCAAATTACTTTTGTTAAATTGAAATCAAAATCCCATTATAATTTTGTTTGAGTACATATTTAGGTACAACCCAATATGGATTTTACATTTGGTTGATTAAAAAAATAAAAAATTAAAAAAACTATCAAAAATCTTAATATAACTATGCTTTGATTGTGCGTATGGTTTTGACGATGTTTAAAATAAAATTAAAAAACAAACTGTTTCTTTTTCCAATGATTCCAATGATGGTTGGCCTTCACATAAACAAAATATTAAATTAAACACAAACATCGCCTAATTTTTAGATTAGATAATCATTAATTTACAACATACCATGTGTAAATGGTATGAAAAAAATACAGTTGCAACTCAGTAGTGGAGCATTAAGAGAGACCTAAAAAATTGTAAGATATAAATAATATATAAATATATTTTATTATACGAGTTGCTAGGGGTTGTCACCGCTTATGGCAATTGAATGTTAGCCAAAGGAGAATGGGCGATGGGAAACAAGAAGTGGTAAATTTCAACACTAGAACCACCTCCATGTCATGTAGCTCATGTGGATTTCTTCCTATAGCGACTAAACGCTAACCAAAGGAGAATGGGCAATGGGCAAAGAGTAGTGGTAAAGTTATGTGCTAGAACCATGACCAAATTGTCCAGTCAGTGCATTCGTTACAAGTTATAGTGTGCAAAATCTATAGTGGTGGATAGTGGTCGATCTCTTCACACCACACTCTATGTGTTACGAAGGTAGTACTTCTTAGGGATCTAGTAGGGCTAAATTACACCAAACCTAGAACCAAGAGAAAGGCATGGCTCCTAAGACTAATTTAACCAACATCGACAATATATGAGGTGAAATATGAGAGAAACACCTCTTCTGAGTATTGAAAACTAGCTAACCTTTTCAAGGAGGTAGGATGTATTCATTCATTAGAAGGAAGGCATGTAGGCTTATGTTACCATTTAAAGGGTTACAAATCATGCATTAAACGATGAGTCTTAGGAATTCACAGTTGATTACAAATATTAGTTACAACAATATCTAAATAAGCATAAATACATAAAATTCTCACATCATTCATATACCATGTGACCATCATCTCTAACCAATTACTCATTTAACACGTCATATAAAGAGAATTCATAACATGCAAGATAATTTGCAATGAAGGTTACGATAGTGGTTTCTAAATTCATAAACATATAAGGTGACTGGGAGCTTGTTAGATAACAGGTCAATCGAATGAACTTCAAACAATCAATTATAATCATGCAGTGATCTTTTAGTTCATGAAGATAATAAAAGTCACACAATTCTAACAATTCAATATCACCGTAGGTATATGTATAATACCACTTATTAACATGAATATGTAATACATCTAAGTAGCCCTTCTTGAGTAACATTGAACCATAAATTAAACAATAACATAACAAGCATATTCATCATCCATAATTCAAATATCTATAAGTTATCGTACTTATCTGAGAGTATGAGAACAAATGGAAACTAAAGGAGGGACTTCCACTCTCCACCCAACCATATGCCAACTACATTGAATCCTTCTTGCAATTAACGACCCTCGAGCTAGATCCAAAGTCTAAGGAATTTCTTACACAAGGGTAATTTCATATAAAATGCTTGGTCAAACAATTAGGAAATGGAGTCGACTATTTAGGTGGTTCATTAACTACTTGTCAGCAGTAAGCACTTGAATGACTCACTAACTCTCTAAGTTTCAAAACACAAGGCTTCATGCAAATTCCACAGGGAAGTGTTGCTCAAATTCCAAGGATTGGGTCTAGTATGTAGGTGGTTTAATAACAAATTGGCAAGCACTTAGTGGCTCATTAGCTAACAAGGCAAGTACTTAGTGGCTCAGTAGCTAACAACAAATTGACAAGTACTTAGTGGTACATTAGCTAACAGGAAAGAACTAAGTGGTTCATCAGCCAATGAAAAGCATCCAGTGGTTTAGTTAAGCTTTCTTCAAGCACATAGTGGTTCATTATCAAATTAGCAAGCACTAAGTGGTTCATTATCCAAATTGTAAGTTCTAGGTGGTTCATAAAATAAAGGAAGGCACTTAGTAACTAAATTCAATCATTGGATAGTCACACAAGTGACATAGGATTACACCAAGATTTCTGTTGTCTCAAACATGGTTAAAGAAAGAAACACTAGGAGTCACAGGGTACATGCATCAAGGTTACAAAAATCCAATTCAAATTAATCTCTAGCACTATCTTGAATCAACCTTGAAGTCCTTTTTTCTCTAGGATATTTGAATGCCCATGCACTAGAGTTGAAAAAGTATGGGGGATATGTCTCAAATCAAATCAATGGGTGTTTCAACAATGAACTACTCGATGATTATTCCAATCAAATAATTAAAAACCAACAACCAACCAACCAACCCTAATTCACCTGTGTGTATAATTATAAATTCATCTGCATCACACAGTAAAGCTAAGAGAGAACCACCTTAGCTCTTCGATAAAAAATTTCTGAAGGGCTATCTAGCTGTCACTTCATGTTACAAACTATTTTGTCACACCTCTTGCACTTCCCTGTGACATACCCTGAAGTGCCCGAAACATGACCATAATGCAGTGTATTCATTCTTACATGCAGGTTAGAGCCTTCCTAAGACATTGATTGGAAAATTCCTTGAGCTTCCCCTGAAGGAAATAGCTCTAAAACCCTATTTTAAGGATCATCGCTCTTATGAGACTTAAAACCATGATGATCGCATGTTGCACTATGCCAGACCCACGATGAAATCACTATATTTTCTCATATACCTGTGATGATCCCATAAAGGCAATTTTCCCAAAGAGGATGAGAAGCTTCGTTATCTAGAAACTTCCAGAGCGGCGAGTTGGGGGTTGTTCAGTGTAGATGAGGTTGAATTCTCCCAACTTGGCCTCTTGGTCTTATCCCTATGAGCTACCTCCTTGAGATAAGTTCCTAATCCTATCTTTGGAGAGATCCTAACTCCCTTTCCCAGCCTATATATTCATCCTCTCGCATTCCCAAATGGTTGGTCAGGTTAGAGGCTGGTTGGTCTATGTATATTTTCACCCTTATGTTAAGCTTGTGCATAGAGGCTATTCATTAGACTTGGAGAAGGATTGCTGGGAGAGTTCCTTGTCCTAAGTCAAGCTCCTTAAAAAATGAAACAAGGGATATGGAGCAGAGTTCCTTGTCTTGTGTTAAGTTCATTAAAAAATGAAACAAGGGTCATGAGGATAGTTCTTTTAATATGTCAACCTCGTTAAAAAATGAAATAGGTCCCATGATGCATAGTTCCTTTACTTGTGTAAAGCTCGTTAAAAAATTAAACAAATCCCTTCCAATTCAAGTCTTTGATTAGATCTCGTAAAATCCCAGTCACGTATTTCACTTGATCTCATAAATGAACCTTCATTCCATCTACCTGTTAGTAACCAGTAGTCTACTTAGGTGAATGAAATGAAGCTTGGGGGGCATGTACCTCAAATTAAGTCATTATGTTGGGGGCATGCAAACTTATCTCAAGCATAGTTTATCTTTGTTTCAAGATTGTGTAAAAATGAAACCAAATCTAAGAATAGTTTGTTTTCATTTCAAGATTGTTTAAAAATGAAACCATCTTCAAGTATACTCAAGCATAGTTTCCCATGTTTCAAGCTTGTGTAAAAATGAAACCATTATCACTTTACATTTCGTGATTTCCATTTTATCAGTCGATTTTTTCCATATGAGCCTTGGCTTGTCCATTCCATCGCCACCATCTCTTTGGTTGATCATTCGCTTTCACTTGGTTGTTTTACCCTTGCCCAAGGAACATCTGTGAGGAGTGGTATTATTATCCAACCTCTTGATCATTACATGTTTTGAGCAGTTCCATCATTACCGGAACCAGTTGATATCCTTTTACACCACTCATTCCTCCAAGTGGAGTCCCCTTTCAGCTCTTTTCAAACTCCAAAAATATGAAAATATTGTCGAGTACTTGTCATTTTGAACTTGTAAAAGTAAATGAATTGACGTCATCCCAGTATAGGTTTACCCCTTTTTCGAGTTGGGATTGAATATTTATAAAAAATGTACACCTTGGTCGATATGTTCAAGAGGTTCTCTTGAATATTGTTTTCTACCTTTTCGGGTTCAAGGGACAAATTACAAAAAGGCACTTGATGGAGTTTTCTTTTTCGTCTCTTTTTCAAACTCTCTAAATATGAAAAAGACATAGAGTTACTCTTCCATCGGACTCGTGAAAATTAAAATGTGAAAGACTTGTCACCATGACGAGCCCGAGTTTCACCTCCCTAGGAATCATAAAACTTACTAGGATGGATTCATCTGAAGGATGAACTTACATGACAAGCATATTCTATCCCCTTTAGTCTTGTGATAAAAATAAAGAGGTAATCGCTAGAAATAGCAAGGAAAAAATGAAGATGAAACATCCTTTGTATAAGCAGCATGTCGCTCTTGAACATGACACTCTTCTGCTCTCATGTTGGGTTTGGGATATCCTCACTCAGTCACTTGTCCTCCCAGGTTTGGTTTATCCATTTTACCTCTCATCTGACCCTTCCACTTCATCGTTATAACCTTTGGTCCTATGTTGAGTCTAATGCTACCATACTCCAGAGTCATGTCACCAATATTTTCAAGAGAAGTCCTATCTGTGGTTTACTACCTATACACTATCTGATCTTTTGCTACAGTCTTGGATTCTACTCATTTCATTCCACTTTATTCCTTGTTTCATGTTGATGATGAGGGAATCATTATTACCCTCCTTCTACAAGTCACTTCCTTTTGAATTCAGCTTATTATCCAGGAAGATGACTTAGAAATTCCCTTTTAGTACCTTAGAGCATGCATTCCCTAATGGAAAGTTCTTCACATCCGAAGACAGGTCTTCATCACTGGCTTTTGATCGGGTGATTCCACGAGTGTTCGACTTCAACTTCATTATCACATTCACATATTGTACTTTTGTAGCTTGAGAGCCATTGTCACTATGGGTAGTTCCTCTCGTGCCTGTTAATGGTCCACATCAATGGTCGGTAATTAGGTGGTTTTCTAGCATGTTCGACTGCAACACATTCATTCACATGTTAGAATTCGTACTTTGATCAGGTCGGGATGGAGTGCAAGACCCTATGTCTTATCTGATATGACTCAAGCTGCTTGGAGTTATATGTTATTCATGATTATACACATGTTTCTACTATACGGATGGTCATGACCATACCGTGGGACTTTATATTTATGATTATGATCCTTATATATCAGATGGATGTGTCCATGTCTTGGATCTTAGATTACAGATGATCCTTCTGTATTGGATGGTTGTACCCATGACATGGATCTTTTCATAAGTCCTTATTATCCAGATGGCTGCATCCATACCATAGATTCATGTTTTGACATCATATATGTATATGTATATGCATCCTTGATTTGCAGGTCTCCTGACAGTGTGTGTCCTCATCCTTGCAAAAGCTCGTAAATCATCTTAGCCATCACTCCTCATTCTGCCTTCATGCTTTAGGGGGCATCTGTTACATAGTATTTTGTCACACATCCTGCACTTCTCTGTGACATACCTCGAAGTGCCCAAAAAATGACCATAATACAGTGTACTCATTCATATATTGCAGTTCAAAGCCTTCCTAAGACATTGATTGGAAAATTCCATCAGCTTGCCTTGAAGGAAATAGCTCTAAAACCATAATTTAAGGATCATTGCTCTTATGAGACTTAAAACTGCGATGATTACATCTTGCACTATGCCAAACCCGTGATGACAATGCTCTATTTTCTCACACACCCGCGATGATCCCAAAAAAGGAAATTTTCCTAAAGAGGATTAGAAGCTTCGTGATCTAGAAGCTTCCAGAGCAGTGGGATGGAGGTTGTTCAGCATAGATGAGGTCCAATTCTCCCAACTTGGCCTCTTAGTATTATCCCTATAAGCTACCTCCTTGAGATAATGGCTTAATCCTATCTTTGGAGAGATCCTAACTCCCTTTCCCATCCTATATATTCATCCTCTCCCATCCCCAAATGGTTGGTCAGGTTAGAGGTTGGTTGGTCTATGTCTATTTTCACCCTTATGCTAAGCTTGTGCCTAGAGGCTATTCATTAGACTTGGAGAAGGAGTGCTTGGAGAGTTCTTGGCTTGGACTTTGATTACCACTCAAGGAGAGCCTTTCAACATCAAGGCTTTAGTTGTAAGCTTCCCTTTATTTCCTAATAATATACCATTTTTGGTTCATCTTCCCAAAATATATATGTCCATGTATTATTTAGCTTGACATTCCTTGATCAGTTAAGTAGGTTGTTATTGTATTTTCTATTGGCTTTGGCATGCTTTGTTGTCTCTTGATCACTTGTGCAGGTACATAAATGCTGAGAAAAGCAAGAAAAAGTCTGTGATACAAGCACTTCGAGGTCCTCAACAAAGGAAATCAGAATAGCATCAAAATGAGGTAGGCCATCTCTTTTCTTCTACTTTTCAATTATAACCTAGGAAGATGTCTAGTTGATTGTCACTTCGGTTGTTAGACCCGCTCATTTTGATAGAGGGATCGTCTCTATCTGTAGAGAGGATTAACCTTGTCAACACTTCAACGTGAATATTTTACCTTCGAAGGGATGTTCCCATGCTACCTCTTCAATCTACAAAGGGAGAAGGCTAAATGGTCACTGATCTCTTCTTTTGTTGCTTCCATATGCTCTACGTTAATTATTTTCATTGAACTCCATTCAACTCCCATCATATCACATTAAAACCTATTAGGTTATGGCTCTTCTCCATTTCCAATGGTTTAGGTGTTTAATTGAGCTAGGTATGGGTTCCAAAAAACATGAGAAAAACAAATAACTCCCATTATACTTTGATCTGTAGGTTTTCCCTTCCTCAAGTTGTTTAATTATCGTTTATTAGTAATAACAATGCTACATAGAGTTTCACTAGTCGTGGTTTCCCCATGTGGGTGGTGCAGTTACATTCAAAACTACAGAAAAGAAGGGGCCAAAAAAGTGTACATTACAAAACCCGTCCCCTTAAAAGGATACCTTCATCGATGTTCTACCAATAGAGAACAACAATAAAAACTAATATTTACAGTCACATCTCTTTAGATCTACTTACATATTAAACAAAAATGGGTACAATGCCCTCATTTTATTTGCATATTCCCAAGTTGCTTCATCTCATCCAAATTGCTTCCATTTCACCTTCAACTACTTTATTACTTGATTTTGTATCATGGTTTGTGTCTAGTCCAAGATGCATAGTGGTTCTCATTGGAATGCTCCTTCGGACTCCACCTGTATCAAAAACTAATAAATCACATTATTAGTTTCACGTACATAATTTTTAAGCAAGGATATGTGAAATAAATTATGTGCCTTCACAGCATGTGGTAAGGCTAGTTTATAATTTGAGTCCCACTCTTTCCAAATTCTAAAATGGTCCACAAAATATGGGTTCTTACGTAGCACATGACCCCACTTTCAGTGAGCTTTTCCTTCGTCTAATGTGGAGATATACATGATCTCCCACTTGGAATTATCTTTGTTCTCTACTAATCTGTGTAGCTCTTTTGTCCATCCTAAGCTACTTTCAATTTTTTCCTGATACTAATTACTTCCTGTGCCATTTCCTTCAACATATATGGCCCAACAACCACTCTATTTACTAGGTCATCCCAACTAATGGGCGTGATACATTTTATTCCACACAAATATTTGAAGTGGATCATCTTCAATGACTCTTTATAAACATTGTTGTATGAAAATTCAAATAATGGTAGGAATTCTTCCCACCTCCTTGCTTGATGCATAACATACATTCTTAACATTTCATCTAAATTTTGGTTTACCCTTTCAGTTTTCCCATCATTATGAGGGTGATAAGCTATGCTAAATGTTAGATATGTCCCACATCCAACAAAAAATTCTTTCCAAAAAATTGATGTGAACTTGGCATCCCAATATGAGATGATCTTCTTGGGTATTCCATTCAATCTAAATATCTTCGTCACAAAAATATGAACTATGTTAATGGCCTTATGAGTGGACTTGACATGTATGAAGTGAGTATTTTTCCTCAATCTTTCCATTACCACCGGGATGGCATCATGTTGCTTATGTGTCTTCACCAATCACATGATGAAGTCCATGGATATGAATTCCCAGTTCCACTCAAGAATTGGAATTTGTTGCAACAATCCCACTATGTGCAAGAATTCCACTTTAACCTATTGATATTCTAAACACCTAGCCATGTATTTAGTAACTTCCTTATTAATGCCTAGCAAATAATACATCTTCTTCATGGTCATTGTCATTTTCTGATAACTAGGATTACCACAATAATATTTCCTATGGAACTCATCCATTATGAGCTTCTTCAAGTTTCCTATACAAAGGTATGTACCATCTATCCTTAAAAATCAACATACTATCATTAGTGAGCTTGAATCCCTACGAGTGTTCCTTTTGGTTATTTTTGTAAAAATTCCCTCATGTGCTAAAAATGATCATCGTTTTGTAATGCTTCTTTCATCCTTTCTCTAATGTCAACTTCACAAGTACTCATAGCTGCAAGGTGAGATACTTGTAGATTCATGCTAAGTGCATCTGCTACTATGTTCTCCTTACCCTTGATATAATTAATCTCAAATTCAAAATCACTTATTAGACCTAAACACCTAGCCTGTCTTTCATTTAATTTTTGTTATTCAAACAAGTATCTCAACCCTACATGATCTGACATCGACAAAAAATTCCTTACAAGTAGGTAGTGTCAGGCCACATCTTTATTGCAGGCACAATTTCTCCACATTCTAGGTCATGGATGACATAGTTATTTTCATGTTCATTTAATTGTCTAGATTCATAATAGATCACATGTCCTTCTTGCATTAGAACTCCTTTTATTCCTTCCTTATAGGCATCCTACTATGTAACCAGCTCACAAAATAGAAGAAAAAGAAAGATCAACGACTTAAACATAGCCTCTTCGAGGGGGAAACCTCCTTTACATTACACAAATGAACAATTCTTCAATGATACAAATCACAGGACCTCCTTTACATTACACAAATGAACAATTCTTCAATGATACAAATCACAGGACCTCCTTTCTATATATAGGAGTCTAAGGGGTCACAATATAATCAGAGCCAACATAACAATAATAATGTAAGGGCACAACAATAACAATAGTGGGCTTCTATTGGCACAATAATAACAGTATGGGGACAACATGTGCACAAAAATAATAATAAGGGGCTACAATGACAATAATAATAAGGGAATACACTAGTATTATAGGGACTTGACATGCCCCTCTCCTTCAAAAAAGTGTTTTCCTCAACACTTGAGTAGTTCTGGATGCTTCTGTATAAAATTCTCATCCTCCCATGTGGAATCTTCAACGGGTAAGTTCTTCCTCTTAATGAGATACTCTGAAATTGATCGATTTTATAGCTTTCGAGTTCTTGTTTCTGTGACTGCTTCAGGTTCCAATATGATTTTTCCTTCCTCATCAAGTTCTGGCAATATTGTTTGAAATGGGAGCTTGTCACCTATAACCTTGTTTAACCATGAAACATGGAAAATTTGGTGCACTTGGGAAGATGAAGGAAGTCCCAATTTGTATGTCATAGTACTAATATTTTGCAACACCTTGTACAAACCATAATACTTTGGGGATAATTATCCTTCTTAGCTATCTTTAGGGACATTTTTTTGTATGGTTGTAGTCGTAGAAATACCCAGTCACCTACATCAGAACTTCTTTCACTGCGATGTTGATCTACCTGTTGTTTCATTCTATTCTGTGCCAAAGTGAGGTTATCCTTTAAGAGTTGGAGAAATTTTTGTTGCTACTCGATGTGATCTTCTACTGCTTGAACCTTAGAATTTTCTCTTAAATATGATGTGATGGATGATGGATGATATCCATAAAGTGCCATAAATGGGGTCATTTTTGCTGCAGTATGGAAGGAAGTGTCATACCACCATTTAGCGAGACATAACCATTTGACCCATTGTGTTCATTTATCAGATACAAAGAAGCGAAGATATCCTTCCAAACATTTGTTCACTATCTCAGTTTGCCTATCAAATTGAGGATATAAGATGAGCTATGAGCTAACTGAGTACCCAGACAAGAAAATAATTATGTCCAAGTATTTCTAGTGAAAATAGGATCTATGTTGCTTTCAATAATCTTTGGGTTTCCATGTAGATTTTGAATTGTTTCCATAAATGGAGTAGCAATTGTATTGGCTTTCAATGGATGAGATAATACACAAAAGTGTGCATACTTGGTGTCATGCGGAAAGAGTTATTTTTGCGGACAAACCTAACCTCCCTAGGAGTCTAAGACTCTCTAGTGACAAACAAACCAAACAAGAGCAATCCTTCTCTAAACACACGTTATTCTATGAGAGATCAAGTCTTTTCCGATCTTACCTTAGGTCCAACGCTTGTTGTAGCAGTCCAGCCTTGCTAATACAGATGAGCTCCTCCTTCACTTTAAGACCTGCATACATTAACAAAGCAAACGATTACATAACACCTGAATAATTCATAAAACAAAGCATATTCATCACATAGACCAAGGAGTACATGAAATAATTCATTAACAACAAATCATTGAGAAGAATGGACTTATTTGTATTAAGGAAACAAAAAAGGAACCATTACAACCTGAGCCTTGGTGTTGTGCAAGCTTCTCCCAGGGTCCAACAAGAGATTTCCTCTACTTTGACAAGCTCACCCACTCCCAATATGGCAACAAGAAAGGATGGTGATCTCTCCTCACAAGTCAACAATGGAAGTCCTAATTCCAGCAGCATTTACCCTTTAGAATGTTCAGCTTTCAACCTCCCCTCCTTTGGCCCAAGGCCTGTATTTATAGTATTCTAGAAGAAGTTATTCAGTTCCAACATCAATGGGATACTCCCTCTTTTGGATGGGGTAGCTCCTCTCTTGATGGGATAAGTTCCTCTATCATAGGGATGCATGAACCATCTGGAGGCGCTCAATACACGTCAAACACTCTACTAGAAGGCTCTAGAAGTGACCACAAGTAACTTTTTAGAGATGAAACTCACGCCTTTTGACCTTTACAGGGGTACGCACCCAACCTTTAGCTTACAGAGCGTACAAGTACGCAGGTACAATGTGTTTTGAGTGCGTACACGCAGGCAAGGTAGAGAGAACCTGCGTACCCAGAGATAAACATGTTTTTAAGTGACTTTCTCTCTTTTTGAAGTTTGACATGAAGAGCAGAGGTATGAGGCTTTGACAAGGAGGACAATATGACTATTGATGGAGCCATATTAACTGCAGATAGCCATGGTGACAAATTTCAGTGTAACAGGTTGCCCCCTAAAGTACAAAGCCTGTAATAGATATGGGTGTTAAGTCATATAGGAAGGGTGAAGTACTTTATCATTTCGAGGATCATCTTGTGGAGAGCCCTGTCAGAACCTGCAATTTTCAACACAAAATACATGTATAAGATCATATCATTGCTGAGGTAGGCATTCCCATACTCAGATCAAAACTTTAACTATTGGACTAACTATTCCGGTATAAGAATGATTTCATAATACATCATAATCATAGACTCGTGTAGACACAGTATGGGCGCAGCCATCTGTTTATGATTGGTCTACAATATAATGAATACAAAAATCCTCACAGCCTGGATGGTGGAAACTAGATCCAGGGTCTTCATCTTTACTTCCCGAATTGGTACGATTCTAGCCATGTGAATAAATGAGTTGATGTCGAACATGGTAGAAACCACTTGATTACCAATCAATGATGCAAACTGTTAACAAGTGTGAGAGAGACCACCAGTAATGTTAATGGTTCTCAAAGTACCTAGCACAATCCATGAGATGTGAATGAATGAATCGGTGTCGAAGATTTCATGAAATCCTTCAATCGCAAGTCAATGATGAAAACTGACGTCGAAGGCAAGAAACCTGCAATTGATGCATGCAGACTCCAAGGTACTGACGATTTCTAAGTCAACTCTCTAGATAATGTGCTGATGTCGATA
>APFE031698724.1:0-12878 GCA_000404065.3 Pinus taeda | reverse complement strand
TATTCACTAACACCTATCAATTGATTAAACGTAAAGTAATTTTAATTAGAGACAGTGGATGACATGGCAGGGCTAACTGGCCTTAATGCTCGCTCAGCATAACTCTAGGGATGACACATGCAACTAGGGTGCCACATCATCCGCCATGTATCAATAGTATGGTCATGTTGAAACAACACTGTTACCCTCCAAATGGTGACCCTATTGGAGAAACTTTTTCTCCCACAAATCGCATCGAACCAGCCAACTAGCAACCCCTAACAGCCACCACTAGTCGATGACAACGTGTCATTCTATCTTCGCCACCTGCATCAACCATATACCTTCTCCCCCATCTGACAAGAGCACATGGACGAAGGTGGGCTTCCAATCAAAAGGTATTTTATTCATTTTGCAATCAGGTGCTTGTGCTTGTTTATATTTGGCCTTTTGATATGGATTATGGGGTGACCTAGAAGAAGGAGGGTTTTTGAACGTAATCTTGTTCCTTCACCTTAAATAGGGGGTTAATCTTCAACCCTAATCCAAAGGGACCTCACCTAATGGCCCAATGTCTATAAGAAGGGCACTACTCGGGAAACCTTGATTAAGATAGCGTTCCATCTATCCCTATTCCATACTTACCACTTCCATCTTACATTACAAGCCCCATGTTCCACCTCCATTCTTCAGGTTCAACTGACCATTAGTTATGTGGGATTTAGCACCCATACATACACAAACCTAGGTAGAGCTTGAAAGCTTGCCTTGGGAGGTTGATGCAGCTAAAAGAATAGGAAAGAGCATAAAAAGGACACAACCAAAATAAAACAAAAAATATCAAATGCAAAAGATGGTCGAGACATACACATTAGCATGTGGGCAAAAGCCTAGCATGAGCTCTACCTCACTCATTATGCCCATTGTTGAGAAATCTAGGGAAGCTTAGTTCGGGCTTATTTAATTTGATTTCCCTTAACATTGATAGTTGCTTGTGACATTCTTATTAGATTCTTCTTCTTATAATTATTATGTTCTTGTTCATCAAATAGCTACCAAAACATGAAGATCATTGAGGACAAATGGGCACCAGATGTAGGCACTCAACCAAGGCAAAACCCCTATGAAGGGGAAAACCCAGTCAAACTCTTCCACTAGTAGGATTCAAATCAAATTGAGGCAACCAGGACCATAGACTCCCTCCATCCACCAAGTCAGACTCCATGTAACTGAATCAACTTTCTAGCTCCTTCCTTCACTTGTCAACATAAGTCTACTCTTCAACACGAATTTTGGTCTTCTCTGCATTCCTGAGGCTTGATTTGTACCTTCATTCCTGCAACATGTCTTGTTTCTCTTACACTTGTAGCAGAATCTTGGTTTCCAAAGATTACTTCCTTTTCTATGACAATTCCTTTCCTTGTAACAATGAAAAACTTCTATCTTGGACACCTTTGTACCACCTTCTTCACTTGAGAATTGCAGATTGACTTCATGTATGTGTAGCTTCTCTAATAAGTCCAATAGCACTTGTATATATACTCTTCTTGTCTGAGGACATGTCCCTTCAATGAGGCTGATTAGAAGAAGATGGAGTCAACTTGGTAGATGGAGGTTTATTAAATATAAAAACATATTTTCTTCTTTAACATGAGGAACCCAAGAAAGCTCATTTACATAACGAATATGACTTTGACTTTTGACACAAACCTAGAAGCCTTCAAAGGAGGCTTTTGACCTAGAAACAAACAAAGCATGAAACTCATGCTTAATAATAATTTTCTTTTTCTTTCTTTTGACAAATACATTACATCATGACTCGAATATAATTATGAAGACCGACACTAATTACATCCTTCAACGCTCCCTCTTAACTAGGGAGATCATAAATATACATATATAGACAAGTACAGATGAACTCAAAATGATCTATTCTACGAAGAGTCACAGCACACACAGTGCTACAAATTAGATACTTGACCAAGGTATCTAACCGGTTGGGACTAAGTGTGTTCCAAGCTTTAGCCACTATAGGTACCATTAGACTTCAACTCTAACACCAACCCAAGGATCTAGGTATCGTATCCAAGGTCAGAGCTCCACAAGACCAACGATACCCTCCCTACTTCGGGATCTAGACATCATCAAAAGTCGGCGAAATATCCTCCCAAGCATCTTCTCGCCGCAAGATGCTTCATCTCTCCTTATCAACTAAATCAAATATATCCACCAGTCCAAGCATGCTTCAACCGTGTTCAACCTTCTTATGGAGAGATCCTACATAATCACAACCCCAATTAGTAATAAAATTTCAATAAATATATATATAGCACAAACCTTCGACGTCTTCAAATATTTTGATGTTGCTTAGATCATCATCATATTATCCAAATGCATCTTCATCAGAAGCTTCCTTCTTTAACTTCTACAACAGCACCAAACTCATCCTCCGCACTTTTTTCCAAAAACATCCAAGTCTTGTTCATTAATCATGAATATCCTTCTGTAGTGCTTTAGTTATTCTCCAATCTCAATCATCCTTATAATCTTTATATCAAGTTATCAACTGAAGGAGTTTATCTTTTAGACCAAGCTCCCTCTCAACTAGGGTAATATACACTTTTCATTTATCCAAGTTTCTTCATAATTAGGGAATAAGTCTATCAACAATTTTATTCTTCCAACCACACAGACTCTTTCTTTCGCATCATCATTTCATCGGAGAACTTCAACCTTCTGGAACATCATTCCTTCTATTCATACTTGGCAACAAGATTATCAGTAATGTATACTTCAAGATTCTTACAGCTCCCTCTTTCCATCATGCTCAATCATCATTATTAATTCATCAACAAGTGTGAGGTAGGAAAGCATCTTCAACACCTTGAAGACTATGTACCTGCAAGTCTTTAATAAGTTCAACCAAGTACAAATATATAGGAATTAGCATATTATTATAATGGAAGCATCAAAATAATTAAATTTTTAGATAACCAAAACCTAAACCTAGTTAGGTTGACAATCAAGGGTTACATCTTTCATACCCTAGACTTTTGATAGTAATTTATTCTAGGGTTTTGTCACAAACCCTAGTTTCTATTTATTGAGACTAAAGCTTTAGATATCAATATGAGGTTAGAATTCCAATCATAGCAAAAGCATTTTACATCTAGGGTTTCATCATCATGCCCTAGAAACTTATATCAATCTTTACTAGGATTTTGTCGTAAACCCTAGGCACAAACATCAAGACTTCAATGTTAGATATACAACAATTTGACCAAGATAGGGTTTCAAATATACGGAAGCACATATATCTAGGATTTCATTCCTAGGATCTTTCATTATTACAAGGGTTTCTCCATCAACCATAATTCACCAAACCCTAAAAATCTAGGGTTTCATCATTAATCTAGATATCAACGACAAACCCTAAAAGGCTAGGGTTGCATACATTAAGAGATTAAAATTTATTTATTAGCAAACTATAAGTAGACTATGGCTTTATCATTATCATCAACATACCTTAAGCATCAAAAGGTTAGAGTTTCACAGTGAACCCTAAAGGTTAGGGTTTTATGAAAGTAAACAAACAATAGTAAGACGAGGGTAGATTTAATCAAGAGATTAATGACCCTAACAAGAATCTTTATAGAACCCTAAACATAAGATAGTTGGTAATACAAGGCAAATTTCAAAATAATCGTACCTTAAAATTCTTATGGTCTTAGACATACCTTCAGTTGCTCCTTATATAAACCTTATTGAAGGGCTCCCTCTGAATTATGACAGCATCTTCATGGTTCATTTCCTTATGAGTCAACTTGTGCCCAAGGATCCAACTTGGTTTACCAAGTCGCCATTCTTAATATATATGTGCAATATTTATTGACAAGCACAACCAAAATATACAAGTATAATAACGCAAAGATTATCTAGGGTTTTTATTGCCTTTTAGAGAATGCATTCCAAGGGATTTTGAGCCCTAACTAGCTCTAGCTATATGATGTCAAAAGCTAGACATCAATCAATTTCATTCTTACTAAGTTTGCCATATATCTTGGACTATTTATAAACCCTAGATATTATAAGATAGAGTCTCTAAGAAATAACAAGCAAATGAGGTTTTCATATATATACTATCTAGGTTTTACAATTCTAGATATTTACAACCTTTAACACAATGAGAACTTGCCAACCTAAGCAATTAAATATTTCATGTTGAACATGCTATACATACCTCAAGATTGCATACCTTTGTTTTTGATGTTCCATTGAGCTTGTTATTCTTTTTTGCAAACTGAAAACATATTGTTAGATGACAAAAACATAAAGAATAATATTGATACTTGCTGTTCCATTCCAAAAATGCTAGATGCTTTCTCTAGACTGTACTATAGGCTTTCAAGAATGAGCTGCTACAAGTCTTTAAATAGACTTCTCCTTTCACTGATATAGGCTGCTTCTCAATAGTTGTTGTACGATGTAAAAGTTGTTACAGGACTGGAGTAGGCAACCACTGATATTTTTCTTGATTTTTTGAGTCGGCTATTGTGGTAACTCGGCCTTCCTTTATATATATATATATATATATATATATATATGCACAGATCTGCATCCTTTTACAGAAGCCTCGGCTCTTTTTTCAGGTGACTGTAACTTTGTAATAGTTCTGTTAAGTAGGACTCCATAGCCTCTAAACAACTCGGACTTCTTTTATCCCTTGACTTCTGTGGAGATGTGGATTTATAACAGGCCTACAATGCCTTTTAAATAACTCAGTCCTAGTCCCTTGCAATACCTTTGACACAACTTCAAATTTGATTGATGACTGGACTTTAATTTCGACTTTGGATTACTTGTCACAGAACTGCAATTTCGAATCACAGTCACACGATTGCAACTTCGAATTACAGAACTGTAATTTGCACCTTCTTTCAAATGAACTTAATATTACCTTATTCAGTTTGGTCTTGGTTCCTGTTTATAAGTAGACACTTCGTTGGGTATTAGGATTATTTTTAGTCCATAAAAGATACCTTGTGACTTCAGGAATAGGTCATCCTAATTATGCACAGAACTTTTGCAATTTTGAGATGACACATAACTTCAATCTCCTTTATAGGATACTCGGCTTGTCTAGGCATATAGCCCATCTTTTCGAATTCCTAAAATGATGCTACTCAGTTTCCTTTATAGGCCCAGGTCTGTGGCCTAATTGCAGATGTGTTTGTCTTAAAAAGTTGCCCAGAATGCTTGACACTTCTTCTAAAAAGTTCAGCTTTAGGGATTAATGCAAATAATTCTTATTTCTTCATAAATCTGTGATCTTCAGGCTGCCCTCATGCTTTTGTCCTTAGCTCTGATACCATGTTAAGAAATCTAGGGCAGCTTAGTTAGGGCTTATCTAATTTGATTTCCCTTAACTTTGATAGTTGCTTGAGACATTCTTATTAGATTCTTCTTATTATTATTATTATTATGTTCTTGTTCATCAAACGGCCACCAAAACATGAAGATCATTAAAGACAAAAGGTCACCTGATGTAAGCACTCAGCCACAACAAAACCCCTATGAAGGGGAAACCCAGTCAAACTCTTCCGCTAGTAGATTCAAATCAAATTGAGACAACCAGGACCATAGACTCCCTCCATCCACCAAGTCAACCTCCATGTGACCAAATCAACTTTCTAGCTCCTTCCTTCACTTGTTAACGTAAGTCTGCTCTTCAACAAGAATTTTGGTCTGCTCTGCATTCCTCAGGCTTGGTTTGTACCTTTGGTCCTGCAACATGTCTTGTTCTCTTACACTTGTGGCAGAATCTCGGTTTCCAAAGGTTACTTCCTTTTCTATGACAATTCCTTTCCTTGTAATGATAAAAGACTTCTATCTTAGACACCTTCGTACCTCCTTCTTCACTTGAGAATTGCAGATCGACTTAATGTATGCGTAGCTTCTCTAATAGGTTGAATAGCACTTGTATATATACTCTTCATGTGTGAGGACGTGTCCCTTCAATCAGGCTTACAAGTAGAAGATGGAGCTGACTTGGTAAATGGAGGTTTATTAAATATAAAAACATATTTTCTTCTTTAACATGAGGAACCCAAGAAAGCGCCTTTACATAATGAATATGACTTTGACTTTTGAAACAAACCTAGAAACCTTCAATGGAGGCTTTTGACCTAGAAACAAACAAAGCATGAAACCCATGCTTAATAATAATTTTCTTTTATAAATAAATTTTCCTTTTATTTCTTTTGACAAATACATTACATCATGAATCAAACATAATTATGCAGACCGACACTAGTTACATTCTTCAACACCCATCACCCAGTTCTTGAGCACATGTTGCTCTATTACATCATAAAAAGGAACCCTTGCATGTCCCAACCCCAATGGGCAATGAACTGTGTCATCATTAAGGGGTGATACAGCTGCTACACACCATACAAAGCAAGCTCTAACCCTTTGTGCTACGAGTAGTAATACAATGAAAAAATCAAGCAAAAGTAAAAGGCACCTAAGAGGAGTGGAAAAACAAAGGCCGAGTTGGTAACTCATGCATCCATCATTTCTCCCTCCTCCAATCTATACACTGAAAATGTGGATCACCATCATGCTAGTTCCTTTGACACTAGTTAAAGTCCTCTCCCCTCTGTACCATCATTATTCACTAACACCTATCAATTAAAGGGTCGATTGAGGAAATGTTACTTCCCCTTAGGGGCTGGAAACACCTAATAGAGTTGACCTTTAGCCAATCCTACCTAAGGAAGAAACACCATTGCGAGTTCAAGGCCCTAATTTTGGAAGGGATATCTCATTTGAAGTATTAAATAGCCCTTTGAATTTTCTAATTACTAATTTATATTTTATGGCCCTGATATAGGTTGGAGTCCCAGCGTCTTAATGACATGGTCTACCATCCAGGAGCTACTTTACCATATTTTGAATTAAGCGGACATCAAAAAACACACGACTTGGAAGCCATCTCATTGGATCATAATGACACAACTGTTGCATGGAGGATCGAGACTGAGAGGCCTATCATGGAATTGATTCCCGATTGGTAAGAGGTGGAGGCATTGGAGGAGGGAGCGGCCGTTGGGGAGAGAGAGGTAGAGGAGGAGCAGGAGCAGGAGCAAGAGCAGGACATGGAGCAGCAGCAAGAGGAGGTGACACCACCTAGCATTGTCATTGGCAGAAGACAAAGGCTGCCTCCTATTTTTTATTCTAGACGATGTCAAAGTCCATTTCCAGCCCCAAGGCCTTCTTCGTCTGGAGGAAAAGCCATAACCTTTTCCAATAAAAGGGGCAGAGGAACACAGTGACTCACTAATTTATGTCATGTAGATGACTCATGATGATGAGATACATTTATTATATTTTTTTGTTGATATTGACTCCTGACACTGAGTTGGGACTCAAGATTCAGAACTTGATTCGCTGTTGATATGTGATGTAGCACATGACTTCTTATATATTTGTTTTATTTTCATATTCATGTGGCAATGCATTTATCTGATAATATGGATACTTTAGATGCTAAAAAATTGGAAAAAAAAAAAAAGAATATTTTTGTATTTATTTTGCCGAGTTTTTGTTGAATTTTTCGATGTTTTCCCAACTTTTACGACTTTTTCAGTTTTCAGATCCTTGCCGATTTATTACCGAATCCGACTTTTGCAACATTGATTTTGACTATTGGTTTACAGAAACAGAAAATCACATAAAATTATACAAAGGAACAAGCATCCTTAATCAATGCTATACAATAGCAAGTTGTAAATGTGAATTACCGAGGAATAATTCCAGAAATTATATGCGTAGCATTGTGTGTTTCAGGTGATGAAAGCTCCCCCGTACTCGTAAAGCGACTTGATAGCTATTGAATTTCACAAAAAACATCATTTTCATAATTAATGAAGGTTGCCTAATTAAGGAATGACTCCCACCAAAACATTACAAGTGCCAATAAATAGAAAGACAAACCTCAACTTGTTTGGATTAGTTACCCATACCTCCTTTGACATGGTTAGCAGTTCATCTGTGTCCGTGACACGAAACCAACCACTTCGACAAGCATTCTGCCAATGTCCACAAGGAATATATTTATACTAGCAAATTCAAAATGGCCCAATCTTTTAAAAGCATACTTACAAAACATGCAATCGGCATAAATTAGATATCACTTCCAAACAAAGTGAATCATGGAAGTTTGCAACTCACAAACAAATATTCAGGGCATAAAGAGAAAAATGGCTTCTGGTTTTCTACATTCTTTAGACCACTTAAATATGCATGAAACAAATTTCTCTCCCCAGCAGTCATGCCAATCCTCTCCACAAAATCAAAAGAAATTGAGACACTATCAATTTTGACTTTGAAAAATATGTTTACCTTCACAGAGAGCATAAGAACCATGATTGCTGGTTGAAGTCGAATATCATCTTTGCGTTCAAAAACCTGATAATAAATATATAAGGTAACAATTAATAGCCGACTAACTTGATGATATTCACTTGAATGATCACAAGGAATTAATTAAAAAAATATTAGCATTGGAATGTTGACAGAGTATAGCTTCCTTCAGGGGAGAAAAGTTCAGTTGTAGTTTATCACCAATAACCAATCTCGAGAAGATTGGAAAGTTGTAACAAAGGTAATCCATAAAGAAACACAAGAGAGTGATATTATAAGAATACATCGACATTCTAAGCTCTCGAAGCATTTGAAATAGAATGATAATTGGAAATGGATGGTGGATAGGCGCAATGAATTTTTAAATCAGGTGTTAATTAAACTTATTCTTGAGAATGTTGCAAGACAATCTATAAATGATAGGCCTCCCATTACCCGTTTGAATGTTTCATATAAAATCATCACTAAAGCATTGGCTCTAAGGCTGCAGAAAGTTGCAGCCAGGATTGTCAAATATAAGAAAATGGCATTTGCTCAAAGAAAATTAACTCTAGATACAGTGATCATGGTATGGTACTGCATGGAGTGGGCTAGGGAGAACAAGCAAGATTCCTTTTTCCTGATGATTGGCTCTGATAAGGCTTATGATGGGGTGTATTAAAGAATTATAATAGATATGGTCAATGGCTTGGATCTAGGTCTCAATTCACAATGAGGATGGTTGGCACTCATTTTACAGAAGCTTCAGTTTTTGCTGCAATCAATGGGGTCCCGCGTGTTCACATTTCCCTTCATAAATCTAACTGGGAGGGCTGCCCCTTGACTCTTTTTTTTTATGAGATAACAGTTGGTGCACTTGAATATCTACTGGAATAAGCAAGCATGCAGAACAAAATTCAAGGAATTTGAAATAATGTGGACAACGAAGTTATCAACAATCATTTTCGAGATGATCTAATGTCATCTGTAATCCTAGCACCACAATCAGTGTTGAGAGATACTGATCTGTTTACAGACATTTTGCACAGCTTCTAGACCCATTATCAACATTCACAAATCTTAGTTTTGGCATATTGTCTCAGAGGATAAACCCATATTGGATAACATAAAGTTGGAAGAGAGTAAAAGCAAGAGAGATTGTGAGGTATCTAGGCATACCTTTTGGGGTGGCCTCTCCATTTCTGCCATGTGAGACTGGTGCTTGGATAAACTACAGTGGAAACTTCAGTGTTCACACTACAGAGAATTACCATTTTCTGGTAAACTTAGGATTCCCTCCAAGATCCGACAAGTTGCCCATGTTTTCTACTCATTTTGTTGGTTTCTAAATAGATGTCAATTTCTAAAGCTGGATGAGAACTTGAAACACGTGTTATAGAATATGGAAATAGCCCCTTTGTTAATTTTAGTTAACAATGGTATGTTCTTTGCTTAGCACAATTACTTCAATGTCCCTTTAACAGCCCAATGACAATTTCCAATTTAGTTTTACATTAGCAATCACATTAACCATAAATCGCATTGATAGTAATTGTAGATAGAACATGAATAACAAAATGCAGAAGACAAATCAAGACAAGAGGACACCAGATTTAGTGGATGCCAAGGGAAAACCCCAAGATGAAAACCCTTGATCAATTCTTCTTCTTATTATTATATCAAATGTTCAGCAGAGAGAGAGTACAATAAAGTCAAAATTGACTTGCCAAATGATAGTCAAAACAGCCCTGCCAAATCTGAAGTCAACAGCAGTCAAATTCTGCCCTAACCAGAGAGTCAACACTGGTCAACGCAGCAGAAAACAGTTTTATGCAGCTTGGTCAAACCCAGTCAAACTTGGCCTTCTTTGCTGGTCAAAGTCAGCCCAAAATAGTCATGAAAACAGTAGTCAAACTTGGTCAAACTATGTGGTCAACTCTGCAGTCAGGCCTGTGGTCAACCCTGCAATTGATCTGCAGTGGAAGTCAACAGAATGCCTCAGTTCCTGTGCAATAAATTTGGCCTGCCAAAAATAAAATTCTGACCCAAAAATTGCAATCAAATGTGGGCAAAACACCCCTGGTCAATGCTGGTCAAACCTGCAACAGACTCTGAAATTTCGGCCTTGCAATTCGTCCTTCTATTGCCACATGTGTGAGAGAATCTAGCTGCCCAATAGTTGTATGAACCAATCAAATGAGGAGAGAGAAGAATGTGTGAGATGAGATGATGCCAAATGTGGTTGGAGGTCTCTCTTAATTATACAAATCATTGAGGGTGAAGTGACATATCTCTTGGGCTTCATGAGCCTACATGATGATGTGAACGACCTTGACAATTTCTGCTTATCTAAATTTGTTGTTCTATAGGTCGATTATGGTAATTTCGAAAAGTGGAATTCAATGCAATAATCATTTCCATCAAATGAACTCTCCAAAGTGGAATTTGACCCTAGTTTCCAATTTTGACACACTCTCAACTTGGGAGAACTCCATCTGCCAATCCATCCATCATCATGTACCATCTCTGCATCTCGTCTCTACTCTGATGAACACTAATATAGATAATGAAGAAGAATCGATCAAGAGTGAGTCACAAGACCTTACTACTCTCTACTAACAAAAGTTAGTATAGGAGTAGAACCCCAATCAGACTTGATCCCGGCTCATGTTGTTGAACACCATGCATCCTAGACATAGGGAGTACGGCAGCACACGATGCATCCATCTGTAGTGTTATGGTCCCTATCCACTTCCAAACTCATTGGCCAAATGAGAGGTACTTCCCATGAGTCCCGGACTACATGGGTAGTATGTATGTTGGGGCATCTGCATGAGAAGGTGAACCATTCATCCTGCTCATATGCCATAGGAGAAGGTGAACCACTCATCCTATGCATATATCATCAATTGTAGGGGTAGGTGAACCACTCACCCTACACACGTGTCATCAATCGTAGCGGAAGGTGAACCACTCACCCTATAGTCGTTGATAGCTCCAAGAAGTACCACAAGCCCCCAGGAGCTCCCAAAGTTCAGTGTCCAACTCAAGTAGGACCTTCCCTTCCACAACTCCAAGTCTCTCTCGGAAGGCTAAGAATTTGACCCTCCCCAAGGGCTTCGTGAGGATGTCTGCAACCTGCTCATCAATCTCGATGTGACAGAGCCTTATTGCCCCCGTTGTACCACATCCTGGATAAAAGTGGTACCCGATATCAATGTGCTTGGAGAAGTAGTGGAACACAAGATTCTCTGAAAAGCAAATCCCACTTTGGTTGTCGTAATAGACCACGGTGGTATCCAGCACATGCTCAAATAGCTCACTGAAGAGCTTCCTCAACCAAATAGCTTCACAACAGGCCATATTAGCTACAATGTATTTGACATTGGCAGTGCTTAGAGTAACTAATTTCTACTTCCTACTCATCCAAGAAATCGAACTAGATCCCAATGAGAAGCAACATCCTAACGTGCTCTTTCTATCCACCACACTGCCAGCCTAGTCAGCATCAGAATATCCATGTAGCCCCAAATTTTGGCTGTGTATCTCAGCCCATAGTTGATCGTGCCACGAAGATATGTCAAGAGATTCTTAGCAGCAATCCAATTTATGTGATGAGGCTCAACTACAAACCGACTCAATGTATTCACAGCAAAGCATATATCCGGACAGGAGTTTACAAAGAACATCAGGCCCCCCAAAAGTTGTTGATACTCGGAAGGGTTTGCCAATTCGAGCCCAGCAGCACTTCCACATAGCTTCTTGAAGTTGAATTCCATGGGAGTAGACAAAGATTTGAAATCCTATTAAGTTATGGTATGTTCTATGCTTATAATAGTTTACTTCCTTTTCTTATTATATTCCACAGATTAGCAATCACATGTACATAAAGTAAAGTGCAGATAGAAATTAAACGATCGAAAGAAAACAAACCAAGACAAGAGACACAAGATGTGGCGGCTAGCCAGGGACAAACCCCACAATGTGTGGGGAAACCCTTTGATCAAATCTTCTTTTATCTTCAATAATTCAACAGAGAGAAATAGTACAATAAATCTGACTTATATCAGCAGCGTCAGCATTAGCGGCTTCATCATCAAACTAGGGCAGACGATATCTCACAAACCGACCGTCGAATCGGGTTTGATTCCACCACCAAAAGTTGCGCTTTCAGAGGAGGTTCAGATGAACCTATAGCGCAGTTCAGATGAGGAGATCTTCTAGTCCATGCAGGTCAAACTTCACTTCTGCAGTTGCCGCTTCAGTTTCAGCAGCTTCCTTCAAACTAGGGCAGTGGATATCTTTGCAAATCGTCCGTCGGATTGACTTGATTCCACCACCAAAAGTTGCATCTTTCAGAGGAGGTTTAGATGAACCTACAGTGTAGTTCAAATGAGGAGATATTCTAGTCCACATAGGTAAAAATTTACTTCTGGAGTTGCAGCTTCAATTTCAGCAGCTTCCGGTTTCACATGTGTGAGGGAGAGACCCTT
>APFE031698721.1:2319-44340 GCA_000404065.3 Pinus taeda | reverse complement strand
AAGAGGATTACAACCATGTGCTCTGACCCAGCATCATCCTCTAGCTAAGAAGCCCTTCTTCACCTCAAGCAAAGCTAGATCACCCAACACTGTGAATGTACACCAGTAAACCAACAACACTTCTCTATAAGATACAAAATTCCAGCCTCTGGATCTCTGTGATGAGGGATCCATATATAGATGATTACATAGAGGTGAGTCATCTTTTGGGATCTTGATTAATGTATTCTCTCTGATAGTTCCTGCTTCCACTTGGAGAATGATGATCTCTTACTCATCCCTGTTTGAAAATGGAGAGGCAAGTGTCAGAGGGGAAGCTTCTGGAAGATTCCATGATCTTCCACCTTGCATTTTTGTCCCTGCCATTTGGCCATTCCCGACCATCGCACCCTATAGAGGAGAAAATCAGTATGCATCGCACCCTGTACACTGGGAAGGTGATATGCATCACACCCTCTGCACTGAGCTTTCAGTATGGTCCATTTTTGACCATTTATGAGCAGTTTTCAGTGGAGAACTTCTGGAGATGATATAATCAGTTGACCTTGTTCCTTTAGGCAGTGAAGCAACACTTTTAGGGACTTAGGAGCCCTCAGTTTATGGACATTTATGGTTGGGGTTGAAGTGCCCAAAAATGTCTATAACACCTTGATTCAAGGATCTATTTTTAGCAGCTAGAGGTTACATGCAAGGATCATCTCAGAAACCTCCCGCCAAGTGTTACTTTTTTAGATTTGTGGCATGTGCGTCACAACCTCGATCTTATAAAAAATCATCAAATGGATGTTGTAGAGCTCATTCATCTCATCAACATTGTAGCTCTGGCATCCCACATTGCATCTAAGATTCATCGGCACATTCAACATAGTTGTCTTGGGGTAAGCTCGATGTTCATGACTTGCACTGTGTTTCTGTCGCTTTTTGTGTTTCTCTTTGTGTGAGTGATGTCTGCTCCATTTCAGTGAGTGATTGTTGTCCTTTAGATGAACACTAGCTTGTACTAGCATCATTTTAGTTTTCATTTGCATATCACTGTTGTCGCATGCGTCGAACTGTTTTTGTATGGACGACCGCCCTTACGGTGACTCACTTCACGCACTTGCATGCTTTCCCATTTCCTGAATCCTACACTTGTTGTTTGCATGAATGATCATTCACTCCTATTTTCACTCCTCTCCTCATGTGTTCACACTTCTCATATTTTCAGTCACTCATCGGCCAGACTGGGCTACCTTCGCCCGGACCATGCCTTGCCCAGCTACCACTGTGCATTTCCAAAAGCGAAGGATCTACCTTCTTTCTAGAAATTGTGCAAGTCTAGTGATGCACTGACCTCCAGGCTTGCATTACACAATTCTTGGAGGTAGTGTCCCACTGGTCCCAGAAAATTCACAATGCAGTTTGTTGGTTTCATGTCACTACTAATGTAAATTGGGCACTGTGTAATTCCAACAGTCAGCAGCGAGGATGGACTATGCATTGGGTAGTTCTAGTAGTCAGCTAGCCTCCTCACAGCTAGAACTGTGCCTTGCGTAGTCTTAGTAGTCAGTCTCTCGACCACCCGTTGGAAATTGCGCAACCTTCATGATCAATCACACAGGTATGTTGCAAGTTAGTTCTCAAGTTCATTTTTGTTTTCAACTAACATATTGCTTGCCATGAATGTTTCCATGTCTCTAGGTATCACAGGTGTTCATATGCCTCTCAGCAACACATGTACAATGGTTTCCAACAAAGCAGAGTTGAAGACACTGTTTAGATCACACTTGGGGATGCAGTCAATCAAGTATCTATGAACTTTCCTACCCATGAAGACATAAAGTTGTTCGTAGAAAAGGACATCAAGGTATTATGGCAGCAACATCACAGCAAGAAGCACCATGAATAGAAGCTGAAGGAAGCATACCAAATGCAACGAACACAAGAGGAAGGTTGTTGACAACACATAGGCGGAACAAAGTTGCAAGCTCAAGGAGATCCACTTGTGGTCAAAGAAACTTTGGAGACTTAGTCTATGAGGTGATGGTGTAACATGAAGATCACGCGAAGGGAGAGACGGAACAAGAAAAGGAGTTGCATGTGCTCAAGCAACAACTCAAGGAAGAACAAGAGTTGCACAAACAAGAGAATGAGTTGCAATAGGAATAGGTACAACAGGGGGCACAACATGCATAGACAGATGAAATTGTGCCCGTACAAGTTATAGATTCATCCCAGTAGCTGGCATGGAGCAGACATGGTGAGTGATATTGTTGATCGCATGCAAGGGAATTCAGTAGCTTGCATGTCATTGTGCGCACACATGTATTGTTGGACACTGATGTATTGTATGACTAGAACTTGCACTTTTTAATATAATAGAGCCAATGCATTTCATGCATATGTCATATTATAATCCAACTATCTTGTTTACTCTATATGGTATATTTATCCGTTTTCTTACTTATGCATGTATGGAATATTATGTATAAGTATGTATGAATCTTACTGGAATGTGTTTATTGGTTTAACCATCACTTTGGATTCTTAGCTAACTTGCTTTCTAGTTTGTGATGCATCTTCGCTCGTGTGTTTCCTTCTATTGTAGCGGCTACAATGTTTACGGGAAAACTAGTGTCCATTCAGAGCTGTTAGTCCCACTAAGATGGGTAGCTATCTTAGAAACAAACAATTTAAAGTCACTTGTGTTTTCCTTTATGAGAGATAGATGAGAGAGAAGCAGAGAGTACGAACCTCAATCTTTCACTTGGCTCCTTGCTTGTTTCCTCTCTCCCTTGATAGAGCTTTCACCACTCATTTCTCACTTGTCCCGCTTCAAAGAACACCTGTAGAGTCAAAGCAGCAAAATACGATCAAAGCATAGAGATATATAACCGTAAAAAATGTAGAATCAGATGTACATTAACCATACAAATGCATACACAAATACGAGATTCAGAAATATATGAGTATATGGAGGAAAACTCAAATAGCTTTATTGATAGAAGTAGTAGAGGAGAGGATTACAACCCAGCCGTTTGATCCAACGCCATCCTCCCAGCATGAAATCCCTGTTCACCTCATGAAAAGCTAGATCACCCAACAATACAATGCTTCACAAAGAAACCAACAACACTTCCTTACAAAATACAAAATTCCAGCCTCTGGATCTCGAGGATGAGGGATCCATATATAGATGTTTGCAGGGTGGCGAGTCAGCTTCTAGGATTTTGATTAGTGTCATTTCACTGATATTTCTTAGTTCCACTTGGAGATTTCATGGTCTCTTACTCATCCCTGGGTGAATTCAGAGAGGCAAGTGTCATATGAGCAGTTTCTAGAAGATTCTCTGGGTTTCCACCTAGCAAACTGCCTCTGCCATTTGTCTGCTCTCACCCATTGCACCATACAGAAGGGATTTGCAGTATGCATCGCACCCTCTATGTGTAATAGGTGAGACACATCACACCCTTAGCACTGAGCAGTTTGTATGGTCTAGTTTTGACCAGTTCTGAGTAGTTTTTCAGGGAGAACTTCTGGGAAATGATGTAATCAGTTGACCTTGTTCCTTTAGGGTATGAAACAACACTTTTAGGGGTTTAGAAGCCCTCGGTTATCGACATATGAGATTGGGGTTGTAGTGCCCCAATATGTCTATAACAACAACACTAAGAAAAATAGTCCCTCGACGCTAGCATGCCTATAGCATGGGAGAATCTAGAGCCTCTTGTACATTGGAAAACCTATAGCATGGGAGCATCTAGGGGTTAAGTGGTCCAAAATCTCAGTGGGACGTAGGGGTTGGTTGGTAGAAATGTTGGGATAGTTCCTAAGGATCCTAACACTTATGTTCAAGGTCTGTAGGGTGTGTTTCTATCAGTTCCACTTCCTTAACATGACTTAGGAGGTCGAATCATATCATAGTGGCCTCTCATTACATGTTTACCCCAGCGAGCTAGTTGCTTGGGTAGATGTGGGAGTAGAGTGTTACAATTTGTACCGTAATCTTCCCTTTCAACGTGATTTCTCCTGGTCCATATAATCTCTCATCAACAAGCATCATTCTCTTTTATCACAGTAGCCACAACATTTCATAGCATATGCACATGCTCTTTTGGTAGCTTCTCCATAGCCTCCAAAAACATGTTTTCCACGCTACTTTACTAGTCTCAACAAGACCCTTTTCAACCATATGGAAGTAGATCTAACTTTCTTGGTTTCCTTCTGTGATATAAACCAAGAACATTCATAGCACATGCACACGCTATTCCGAGTAGCTTTTCCATGGCCTCCAAAACATGTTTTCCATGCTACTTTACCTGGTCTCAACAAGACCCTTCTCAACCAAATATAACTAGAGCTAACTTTCTTGGTTGCCTTCTCTGATCTAAACTAGGCACATTAATCTTGAGGCATTATGCCATGCTCTCTTCAAGTGATCTTCACTAATATTAGAAGCTTCTTTGATGAGGGTCTTCACAAAAAAAACCCATACTCAAGCCATCCTCTAGCCCCATCATTCCACTCAAACCATCTGCTACTTAACACACACTCCAATCTCTTATTTTGGGCCACTTGCTGCTCATCCAACTTTTCCATGTATAAATTCTCCTCCCACGATGACTCCACCATCGTTGTTCCACCATTTTTCCACAGGTCTTACATACCTAACTTCACCTATTGATCCTCAATAAATGGCCACTGCAAGCTTTTGTTCTGCTAAAATATCCACAACATGCTTTAGATGTATTTCCCTACCTGCATATTGACTTTAACTCTACTAATAAAATTTCGTCGACCTCTTTCGGATTTTCACATTCAGTTTTGATCTCATCTCTAGGTAGTTTTCTACTAGCCTACATCTTTAGCCAGCATGTTCTTGGTCAAGACACATTACACTTCATGGTGGATTCCTATTTCTTCTACAATTTGTTGATTACGATTCCATCATTCAATTAATGCATATTTTCTTTGGATCACCTCTTGTTTATTCCTTGAATACTGGGCAACTTGAATGTTCAACTCAATGGTCTAGCACTCTCTTTTTATCTTCCTCTTAAACATTTATTTTCTACCAATGAGTTTTCTTCCAACCAATAACTCCACAATATCCCAAAACTCGTTCTTATCCAAGGCTATCATTTCTTCAACCATGGCCTTTTCTAGAGCTTTCCATCCTCTGAATCCACTGCTTCCCTGACAGTTTGGGGATCACCATCGGTAATAGATAAAGAAAAATTTAAATGAAAATTAGATTGAGTATACATCTATGGATGCCTTTTTTCTTAACTAATATCCTCAAAACCAAAGTCCGTGGCTCTCATTCTTATTATTATTTATCTTCTATAGAGTCTCATTCTTCATCCTTCAAATCAAACTCTATCTTATTTAGTTCCTTTTCCTTCGTAGGACTTCATGTTCCATGACATCCTTCACTTCTCTAAATTCCACATCTTGATTATACACAACCTTCCTTATATCTGGGCTCCAAAGCTTGTAATATTTTAAACCATATTTATTCCCAGTAAAGATGCACCTTTCATATTTACTATATAGCCTAATTCTTTTCTCCTTTGGAATATGTACATATGCCTTGAAGCTAAATACCTTGGGATGTGAGAGAGAGGGTTTCTTACCAGTCTATTCCTCAGGTGGAATATTATCCTCCAACATTGATGAGGTGATCTACTAACTAGGTAACATGAAGTATCCATTGCCTCTGCCCAGTATTCATGTCCTAATCTAGCATCACTGATCATGTTCCTTTCCTTTTCCATCAATGCCATGTGCACTCTTTCTACAGTTCCATTTTTTTGAGGTGTATATGGACTATTCTTCCACCTTGCTATACCACACTTCTTACAAAACTCTTCAAATTACTTCTTACTGAGCTCTCCATCATCTATCCTCAACACCTTCATCTTCTTCTCTATATGATTTTCCACCAGAGCTTAAAACTATTTAAACATGTCAAAGACTTCAGATTTCTTCCTGAGGAAATATATCCTTGTATTCCTCGAGAATTCATCTATAAGAAATATGTAGTACACATTTTTACCCAATGATGGAAATGGCATAGGCCCAAACACCTCACTGTGCACAAGTGCTAATATTCCTTTTTCCCTCTTAGCACCAAAGGAAAACCTCACCCGATTCTTGTTCCCATATACACAATGTTCATAGAAATCAAAATCTAGAAACAAATTAGACATACATTCTACCATACCATTACTATGTATTATTTGAAGGCCTTTCTTTGCAATATGTCCCAATCTTTAATGCCATATTATATTCTTCTCTTTGGAGACTACAAGATTTTATTCTCCACTTTCGAAAAAAATATCACTGTTGTACCCATCAATAATAGTACCTCTCAACAGCTTGTATAGAGTTCTAATCCGAACTCCACTTATCAATACTAATGTTGCTCGAACCATCTTGTAGGTATCTTTCTCAAACATTTTTTTTACACCTACATCATCCATCTTGCTTATAGAAATCAGATTTCTGGTCAATCCTAGAATGTGTAGAACACCAGGAAGTATTCTAATCCTTCCACCTATCAACTTCAGCTTGACTATTTCATGTCCTATGATTTTTTTTTCCCTATCATCACCTAGGAAGACATCACCACCATCATATTTCTCATACTCATAGAACTACTCTCTATGGGGATTCATATGAAAGGATGCACTTGATCAATCAACCAAGCTTCATGATCTACATGTGTACTTGAAGAAGCTAAACATCCCCCCCTTAATCTAAGGTGTTTTTTGCCTCTATAGAAAGAACATAGTCAGATTCCTTTTCTTTCTTGGTATTTTTAGATCTGCAATATCTCTTATAGTGCCATTTTTTCTACATTTCTAGCAGACATTTACAAATTTTCATGGAGAGTTAGATCTCCCTCTAGATTTAGATCTCCTAGTTGAGGACTTATTTCTATTTATGTTATAGGAGCATTCTCCTATAGATATGGAATCTCCATTTTTTCCATCTCAGTCCCTCCAACAATAAGGATGAGATTATTTCATCAAATTTTAAGGTAGTTGCATTACCACCTATCACGAAAACTAGACTATCACACGAGTCTGGTAAAGGACACAACAAACTGATGCACTTATCTTCATAAATTTTTTTAATATGAATAGATAATAATTGACTTACCATACTACTAAAGGTGTTCATATGCTCTATCACCAAGTCTCCATCCCTCATCCTCAATTTATACATCTTCTTTCGTAGGAACAATTTATTTACCAGGGACTTGGAATTATACAAAGTTCCTAAATTGTCCCACAAGGATTTTGTTGTAGCTTCTCCTAAACTATTCAGTAATAGAAAATTTGAGACACACAACTGTATTGTTCTCTTTTCCTTTTGATCCAACTCGATCCAATCATTTTTTGACATTGATGTTGGTTTAGTACTTGGATCCACAATTGTCCACTTATACTTATCCATGAATAGATCCTCCATCTTGAACTTCCACAGCTCAAAACTATGATTATTGAATTTCTCGATTTCTATCTCTCCATTGTTTGCAATTTACTTTCACCACAAGAATTCATCCCATAGATATCCCACGGTAACAAGTCCTACCACATGCCCAAGAAAAAATAACTTTAGTCGCAATCCCCTTGAAGCCAAAATTTCTACGATACCAAATGTTAGGATCACAGAGCACCGAGAGAAGTGGTGGTGTCTAAATAAATTGTTGCTTGATCCCACTGGCCATCAGGATAACTTACCATGGAGATTTTGTTACTTTAAATAGGCTACATTAAACATGACTACCATGGGAAAAACCTTGGTTTCCCATAAACCTAGAGCCCAAAAACCATCATTAACTTGATGATCCCATCTTGGAAACTGGTCCCCAAGATCTAAAAAATTAAAATGGATCTTGGGGGAGAGGTCCCCAAAATCTGAAAAATTGAAATTCCAGAAGAAAATAGGAGAACACGCATTAAACAAAACCACCAAGAAACTTTTTATTAAAATATATAATAACTGTAAAAGCTATGTTGTGGTGGACAATCTGTTTTTTTACAAAATGTGACTTGTTACTTATAGTCTTTTTTTAGTTACAATACCACGAGTAAATTCTATGGGTGGGTAAATACCATGGGTGAATGAATACCATGGGTAGATTCCACTTACAATACCATGGGTCAATGCCAGTTACAATACCATGGGCAGATTCCATGGGTGGATGAATACTATGGGTAGACAAATACCATGGGTAGATGCCACTTTTCATTCGTATCATTCCTCCCTCCTTAAGAAAAAATCATCCCCATTGCATGAAGTTCCCTCCTGAGAAGCCTATGTTGAATATGAAGAACCATTAAAGCGAAGGGTTTTGTGTCGTTAACCCATAACCGTGATGAACGAAGATCCGAGGATAGAGATACTCTATAATGTTTGTGACCCTCTATGATACTAACAGTGTGTGGTCTAGAAAATAGACTTAGATGAAGTGTGGGCTTTTGGATGACCCATAACCATGAAAAATGAAGATCTGGGGATAAAGATACCATGTCATGCTTATGACCAACTGTGATACTAACAGTGTGCGGCCTAGCAAATGGACTTCGATGACAAGGATTTTGTGCAGTTGACCCATAACTATGATGTTGACTGTTGATGAAGTAGCAAGTGCCTGCATAGCTTGGGGTAGGAGGGAACATCTCCAAAGAACCAAAGTGGGATGTTGCTATGTTTAAACTGATGAATATGAAGCAGGTTCCTACTAAAGTGGAGTGGGAGGGCACATCTCCAAGGGAACTTGCTCTAAAATGTTGCTCCAGATATAAAAACTAATTTAAAATGGTCATAAATCAATCAATATAACTTAGAATCTTTATTGTAGCCTGTTTTTGGAAATAGAATGGCCATTCTACATCTTCCCATGATATTGAAATCCCTATCTAGAAACTCTAGAAACTCATATTCACGCTGCAACTATTCCGTCATCACAAAAGTTTTAAAAAAATAGTTGATTTTAAATCAGTGATATCTTCCTCATCTGAACTCCAATTCGACCAATTTGTTTTTTGAAATTGGGTGATTTTTCAAGAGGAGCTCATATATGTAATAATTTTTATGAAATTCTACAAAAAATCTGCAAAAAAATATAGTAGAGCTACCATCCACGAATTATCGTCAAAAAAAAAAAATTGCAACACAATTGATTTTAAATCAGTAATATCTCCCTCATCCGGACTCCAATTCCGCTTATTTGTTTTTTGAATTTGGGTATTTTTTCACAAGGAAACCAGATATTTTATTTTATTTTTAAAATTTTGCACCAAAAGTTTTATATCTGATCTGCAAACTCGTCGCCCAAAAAAAGCTTTAAAAATAAATAAATAAATCTCGCTTTGCTCAAGAAAGTGCTTTGTGGAGGTCATAGCAAGTGCATGAAGTTTGTTGAAGATTTCTGCAAAAATTTGAAACTGAAATATGTGTCAAACCCTCATTCCCATGGATTCGTAACTTGAATCTGATACCACTGATATGGATCTTGCGGGGAGGCCCCCAAGATCTAAAAAAATGAAATAGATCTTGGGGGGAGGCCCCCAAGATCTAAAAAATTGAAATTCCAGAAGAAAATAAGAGAACACATTAAAAAAACCACCAAGAAAATTTTTATTAAAATAGAGAATAATTGTAAAATCTACATTGTGGTGGACCATCTATCTTTTTAAAAAATGTGACTTGTTACTTATAGTTTGTTTTTAGTTACAATACCATGGGTAAATTATATGGGTGGGTAAATAGTATGGAATGGATACTATGGGTAGATGCCATTTACAATACCATGGGTGGATGTCACTGAAAATTCCAGGGGTAGATTCCATGGGTGGATAAATACAATGGGTGGATAAATACGATGGGTGAATGAATTCCATGGGTAGATGCCACTTTCCATTCAGATCATTCCTCTCTCCTTAAGAAGCAATGGTCCCCATTGCATGAAGTTCCCTCATGAGAAGCCTGTGTTGAATATGAAGACCCACTAAAGAGAAGGGTTTTTGTGTGGTTAACCCATAATCATGATGAACAAAGATCCAAGGATAGAGATGCCATGTAATGCTTGTGACCAATTGTGATACTAATAGTGTGCGGCCTAGCAAATGGACTTCGATGAAGTGTGGGTCGGTGGATGATTCATAACCATGACAAATGAAGATCTAAGGATAGAGATACCCTGTAATGCTTATGACCAACTATGATACTAACAGTGTGCAGCCTAGCAAATGGACTTTGATGACAAGGATTTTGTGTGGTTGACCCATAACTGTGATGTTGACTATTGATGAAGTAGAAGGTGTCTTCATAGCTTGGGGTGGGAGGGCATGTCTCCAAATAACCCAAGTCAGATGTTTCTATGCTGAAACTAATGAATTTGAAGCAAGTACGAAGTAAAGTGGTGTGGGAGGGCACGTCTCCAAATGGAACCTGCTCTTAATGTTGCTTCAGATATAAAAACTAATTTAGAATGGTCATAAATCGGTCAATATAATTCAAAATCTTTATTATAACCTATTTTTGGAAATATAATAACCATTCTGCATCTTCCCATGTAATTGAAATCCCTATCTAGACTGTCTAGAAACTCAGATTCATGCTGCAATTGTCTTGTCGTCACAAAAGTTCTGAAAAATGATGATTTTAAATCAGTGATATCTCCCTCATCCAAACTCTAATTCGACCAATGTTTTTTTTGAAATTAGGTCATCTTTTCTAAAATTTTGCACAAAATATGCAAAAAATGATAGGAGATATGCCATCATGAATTGTGTAAGAAAAATTTCTACAACACAGGTGATTTTAAATCAGCGATATCTACCTCATCCGGACTCTAATTCAGCCAATTTTTTTTTGAAGCTAGGTTTTTTTCACAAGGAATCCAGATCCGTTATTTATTTAATTTTTAATTTTGCATCAATATTTTCAGATCTGATCTGCAAACTCGCCGCCCAAAAAAATCCTACAAAAAAAAATGAAATAGATATTATATATATATAATTATATATAATATAATATATATATATAATATATATATATTAATATACCATATTTTTATGTATATATATATAATATATTATATATATATATATATATATATATAATATATATATATAATATATATATAATATATATATGTGTGTGTTATTATATTACATATATATACATAATATATAATATATTATATATATATATATATATATATATATTCTTGTTTTCCCCAAGAAAATGCTTTGTGAGTCATAGCATTGACATGAAGTTTGTTGAAGATTGCTGCAAAAATTTGAAACTGAAATATGTGTCAAACCCTCATTGCCATGGAGTCATAACCTGAATCTGATACCACTTATCCGAATCTTGGGGGGGAGGCCCCCAAGACATGAAAAACTGAAATGACAGAAGAAAATAGGATAACACGCATTAAACAAAACCACCAAGAAACTTTTTATTAAAATAGAGAATAATTGTAAAAGTTACATTCTGGTGGACAATCTGTCTTTTTAAAAAATGTGACTTGTTATTTATAGTACTTTTTTAGTTACAATACCACGGGTAAATTCTATGAGTGGGTAAATACCATGGGTGAATGAATACCACAGGTAGATTCCACTTTCAATACCATGGGTGAATGAATACCACAGGTAGATTCCACTTACAATACCATGGGTGGATGAATACCATGGGTGGAGGCCACTTACAATACCATGGGTAGATTCCATGGGTGGATGAATATCATGGGTGGATAAATACCATGGGTGAATGAATACCATGGGTAGATGCCACTTTCCATTTAGATCACTTGACCAAGTCATGCTTACATGAACCACCCTAACACATTGGACCTTTACCATCCCTATGGCATTGTTCTAGAGTTCTTTGACTTTTCAGTCCAAGATGCGTACGAGTTTTACCTAAAACTACCCTTTGAGATCCACCTTCATTATATTGAGATCAATTACATGGTTATCACTAGGAACATAATTTTTATTTAAAGAAATATGAAACATGTCATGAATATGCATGGGTATAGGAAATGAAAGCTTAGATGGAACTAGATCAATCCTTTCTAGGATCTCAAATAGCCCACAAAATATAGCTTACAATTTTGAATAGCTTCTTAGATTAATAAACTCTTTTTGGCTCTCACTTTCAAGAAGATATCCACTCTAAATTCCATAACTATTTGGACAAAGCATCTTTCAAGTTTTTCTTAATTTTTACCACTTTCCCTTCCATTTCCCTCAATAATTTTGGCCCAATAATGGCTCTATATAGTAGATTATCCTAACTAACAAGTTTTTTGTATTTTCAATTGTACAAGGCTTCAAATGGATCCAACTTCATGATTCTTAAAATCCATTACTATATGCAAACTCTACCATGTGAAAATATTCTTCTCTTTTTTAGGTTTATCTATCGCATACATACTGAGCATATCCGGAATCACCTTACTGACCCTCTCAATTTATCTATTTAATTCTAAGTGATATGTCATGCTAGAGTTTAAACTAGTCCCAAATTCTTTGGAAAAACCTTTTTGAAATTTAGAAATGGATTCCATATCCCTATATGAAATGACTAACTTAGGTACTCCATGAAGTCTAATAATTTTTCCATGAATATGTATGCAATATTGGATGCCTTTTGTTTTGACTTCATTGGGATAAAGTAGGGTAGCATTACTAAGTCTCTCATGTAATCATGTTTCCTCATAGTCATATATAGTTTGGTAATGAATTCAATAGAAACAACCTCTCATTTCCACTCAAGAATGGGTATAGGCTAAAGTAGACTCATTAGATTTCTATGCTACCCACTTAGTTGTATAATCAACCACTTCCCTTTTCATACCTAACCAAAAGTATTTATTTTTGACAACTGATATAGTCTTTTCATACCCTAGATTTCTAGCATAGGTATATTGTGTATCTCATTCAGGACTACTCTTTTCATGTCCTGTAAATTTGGTATGTAAATCCTAGTTTTTTATATGAGAAATTCATCCTCATTCATCTCATATACTTTATACTTTGGCTACAAACTATTGTACTATAAACACTCTTTAATTTGTACATGTTGCTAATCTCTATTTCTAGCCTATAGAATTTTGATTTTTTGGTCATACTTTGATCTAGATATTTTAAAGTGACTTGGCTTGTAAAAATGTTCAAGTGTGTATGATTAAACTAAACTGGATAAAAGTGTGCAATTAATAAATTGAAATCAAGCATAAAGGACTTAAATAATTTGCAACTTAAAGAAATATAGAAGATTGAGACAACAAGAAAATTGAAACAAAACCAATTGATAACAGAGTTTTCCAAGTGTGGACTATGTCTCCAGGTCTTGCATCTAAGAGAGTGGCCTCTTTAATTATTTAGATGTTAATCTTCAAAATGCTTAATTACATCACCAAAATGCCTCCAAAAATTGCAACAAAACTAAGCTCTCTACTACCAGGAAGTGGCCTCCAAAATGGCACCAAAAACCTCCTTCGGTTGATGAAAAATTGAGCTCCAAAACACTTTTTTAACAAAATAAACACATGCTTAAACCTAATCTCAAAGGCTCTCGGTCCTTCCAAAATTCCATAATCCAAGGCCTGTGGCACAATTGCAAAAAAATTAATATATATAGTTTTTAGGGGTCTGCATCCCCAAGGTCAAGCCCGCAGAGGTTGTGGCCCTAACTGGCCATATTAAATATAAATAACCAAACAAAATGTAGTGTTATAACCACAATTCCTTTTGAACAAACTATAATGTCGCAATCCAACCAAAGGTCGTGGTGTGGCATTGGTTTATGCATTTTGGTGGGAAGTTATAATATCAAAGCTACATATATAACATTATATTCCATGTCCCATGGTCAGTTGGGCACATATAACTAAACATATCTAGTAGTTGGTTGAACAATGGCATGACCCAATACATACACCACACGTTGTTTCATTTACAACCAAATTATAACTAACAAACTTGTAGTCTAATTACAACTGAGCATCTTGGAAAGATGGTTGGAATAGTTTAATATGCTGGTTGGTGTTGGAGTTTTTGTTATCGGACCATTGTAACAATAATAAATTAAATATAAAATTCCCAACATACTTTACAATCATCATTCACGGCCCAATGATTGGTTCATTGGCCCATCTCCACATAGATCAGGGCTTCATTCTGACTTTGATCAATGAATAAACGATTTTGGAAACTTCTATGGACTTTAATAGGATGCCATGTGGTAGCGTCTCACTGGCCCACACCATTTCCAACACATACCCAATCAGTAATGGTTCAATTTTTTATCACCTTTCGCGTGTCAGTATGTCACCTTACCACATGTCATATGATGGTATTACCATGTTCTCTATCACTGCCACATGTCCTTCTGAATTGTTGCCACATTATCGTATGGATGACACATGTCATTGTAGGTCTTGCCACGTGGCACTGTAGGACATGCCACTTGTCACAGTGTCCAATTTGTTTTGTTATTTGGTGTGAACTTCAAAATTCCATAACTTTTGCATACAGTCTTTGTTCGATGTGATTCAAGTTGCATAGGAATCATCTCGTTGAGATATTTGACATGGAACTATTTCCATCAAGTTTTAAAAACTTTAAATTTTAGTCCTTTTTGGATCCTCCCTGATCAATCCTCCCATAGAGAGAATTTTGGACCTCCAAAAGGTTTTTAATTAGATACTAAGTGTGGGATATGCCTCCCCACTTGCTCGATGTTTTTCCACCCTCTTATGTGCATCTAGCTCATCACATAAAGCTACACAACAATAACTAAAACCATATTGCTACCCATTTTCCCCACATCCTTCTGCATTTATTATTCTAGCCATTATTCATGTACAACATAATAGTAGTGATATAAATACAAGGATATCAATGAAAATGAGTTAACAATATTTTTAATCCTCTTAACAGGTTCCCATGACAAATTCCCATGTTGCAGTGTTGATGTTTCGTAAAACACATGATAGTTAGGCTTACATGTAATTACTTCATTTTTGTGCTTCAGATCACTACTTTTCCACCTTTGCAGACATGATCTAAAATATTATGCTCACATACATGCGCCTCTTTAATTTCCCTGTGTTTACAAGCAAGGAATCCACTTCAATCTTATTTTCCTTCTTCAATCAAATCTTCGAATGGAGTTTCCAACATTTAGCTCCCTGACATCCACCTTTTTTGCAATAAGTGCAAAGGTTTTTCAACATATGTCCTTTATTTCCCTTCTCTTTCATATGATAAGGAGATAGGTCTTCATGTCATGTTCCCTTCCTGGTCGGCATAATTTTTATGTACAAAGCCATCATTTTCCAACACTTTGAAACATTATGGTTATTCAACCAACAAAATGTGCACGGTTTCCTATACCACAAAATTTTTCTGTTTCCAATCATCTTACAATAAAAAGAAACATTGGAATAATTAGGCTTATTTGTTGAAAATGTAACAAGAAAATATTGATTGAATTTTTTTCCTTGAATTAAATTAGGAATAAAATTATAATTCCATATCACAAGACAACTTGTAAGGGTTAACTAAGTTAATTTGACTTAGTTGGCTCAGTTAATTCGAGTTGAGGGTTTAACTAGAGTTATGTAGAGTGCCTCCTACTTTATAGGAGCCTTGGTTGAGTTTATTTTGTGTTGTAATTAATTAATTCAGTTTAACTAAGTTAAAGTCAGTTAAACTAGTTCCAACTAATGAAGGAACTAGTAGGAGGTCAGACATTGGGGTGTTGCTTCATGTGTTTAACCAGTTAATTGATGATTCACTCATAAATAACTCATGCATGTCAAATCTAAGAGTTATCCAGTTGAGATTGAACTTCAAGGGAAGTGCACTATCATTTGTATAATCATCCAAATTGTATAGGTGGTGCATGCAGTCAGAGGAAGGCCTATGAGGACTGCACAATTCCAATTGAGGAATTGCCCTAATTAATAGGGTGATAATTCCCAAGGAAACAAAGGAAGGAAATAGGGACTTGGGAAAGCAGAAAATTGGTTAAGTATTGGCCTATGCTTGTCTAGGAAGTTGTGAGACAGATAGAGATAGGGCTAAGGTTGCTCGAGCTTAAGAAAAGAATTGTAATCTTCTCATATTTTCTAACTAATGCAATATACAACTAACAGGGGTTTTTAGTTGTGGCTTTCCCCGGGAAATCATTGTGTAATGTGTTGATTGAATTATTTATCTTGTATGCTTCATGATTTCTTGATCGATTAATTATTTTTGTTGATGCATAGAGTAGATTCAAGTCTATTGTTTTAGTAAATTACAATTAGCAATTTGAATCTACAAGTAATTTCAACATTATTATACCTTTGATGGTTATATTTGGTGCACGCATGCCAAGGATAATTTGTCTTCATTCTTATCTTAGACATATTTCAACCTTTACCACTTTCATAAAGTGGTGTGCCATCGCTTCTCACAAGTTGTTCTTGTAATGGCTCTTCCTTTGGATAACTCCTTGCTTCCACTTCCTTGGAGCATTCCCCTTCACTATACCCCAATGCTACATTGAGAGGTATTTCTTCCACTTTTAAAGGTTCATTTATACCTTGCCCACAAATTCCAAGGCCCTTTCCCTCATATCACATCTTGGTTAACAACCTCAATCTAACACCTTGAGATTGTTTCCCAAAATCACCAAGAGAATGAGGAGGAGAATGAGAAGAATGAGGATCCATTTCCAAGTATTCATCTTCAACTCTCTTTTATAAGCTTCATTTTCTAGTCTTCTTCCATTCTCGATACATTTCATCTACCATGGCAAACCATGAAAGCTTCATGGAACTCTACTTCGAATCTAAAATTATTTTACTCTCCCTCGTGTGATGAAATCTCTCTTCTTCGAGTAAATTTTCTTGATTCAATTTTTATATTGCCTTCAACAAGTTTTCCTTCACCTTGCTTGATTTTTCTCCTAATTATCATGCACATTCACAAACCACCTGTCAATCCATCTATGATACCACTTGATCTAGATATTTTAAAGTGACTTGGATTGTAAAAATGTTCAAGTGTGTATGTTAAATTAAACCCGCTTAAATTGTGCAATTAATAAATTGAAATCAAGTTTAAAGGATTTAAATAAGTTGCAACTTAAAGATATATAAAATATTAAGACAAGAAGAAAATAGAAACAAAACCAATTGATAACGGATTTCATCCAATGTGAACTACGTCTTTGGGAGTTGCCTCCAAGAGAGTGGCATATTTAATTATTCATATGTTAAACCTCAAAATCATTTATTACATCACCAACCCTGAGGTCAAGCGAGTGGAGGTTGCAACCCCAACCAACCATATTAAACATAAATAACCAAATAAAATTTGGTGTTATATTTGCAATTTCCTTCTGAACAAACTATAATGCCACGGTCCAACCAAAGGTCGTGGCATGGCATCAATTTATGCATTTTTGTGGGTGGTTATGATATTAGAGACACATATATAACATTACATTCCCCATCCCATGGTCATTCAAACACGTACAACTAAAACATAGTTAGCAGCTGGTTGAGCTATGGTATAGCCCAATACACACATCACACATTGTTTCATTTACAACCATATTATAATTAACAAATTGGTGGCCCATTATTACAACCTAGCAGCGTGGCCCAATGGTTGGAATATTTTAGTATGTCATTTGATGTTGGATTTTGTGTTTTCATACCATTGTAATAATAATACATTAAATATAAAATTCCCAACATACTTTATAACCATCACTCATGTCCCAACGGTCAGGTCGTTGGTCCTTCCCCACATATATCAAGATTTAATTCTCACGTCAGACCTTTAGAAAGTAATTTTGGAAACTTCTTTGGCCTTTCGACAGTTTCTACGTGGTAGCCTCTAACTTTCCCACATCACTGCCAACTCATGCCCAGTCATCCATGTGTCAGCATTTAATCATCTACCATGTGTCAGCTCATGGTCTTGCCATGTGTCATCGGATGGTATTACCACATCAACTTCCTATCACTACCACATGTCCTTCTGAAGTGTTTCCATGCCATTATATGAATTTCGCCTATTGTTATAGGTCCTACCATGTGTCACATTGTCTAATTTTTTTTCTATTTGGCATTAACTTCAAAACGCCATAATTTTTGCATACAGACACAATTTGACATGATTCAAGTTGCATTAGAACTCTCTCATCGAGATATTTGACATGGCATTGTTTCGATCAAGTTTTGAAAACTTTGAATTCTAGGCCTTTTTGGATCCCTCGAGATCATGCTTGCATACACTAATGGATGTGGCATGCACTTCATGAATCCTTCAACTGAGTGTCTACCAACTTGTTCCCCTTCCCTTTTATGTGCTTGATTTCAAAATCATATTCAGCTAGAAATTATGGCCACCTTATTTTCCTTGCATTTAAACACTTTCAAAATAAATGTCTTATAATGATATGGTCTATTTTGAGTTAAAATCTTTAATCCATTAGGTAATGTATCCACATCTTGAGACCATTAACTATGGGTACCAACTCCAAATCATGTGCAACATATTTCCTTTCATGATCTTCTATTTTTATAAATTAAATATACATTACATGTCCATTTTGCATGATGAATCCTCCAATCCCTTTCATGCATGCATCAGTGCATGCAATGCATTTCTCATTTGGATCAGCGACCTATAGAATTGGTGCATTTTTCAAAATCAATTTCAAATGTTGTAAATCCCTTTCACAATCCTAATTCCATTCAAATTCTACATCGTTATTTTGCAAAGAGGCGATTGGATGTGTTATCTTTGAGAGTCACTCAATGAACCTTCTGTACTAGCTTACTAATCCCATAAAATACCTTAACTTATTACATTTATGAGTGCTAGCCACTCATTGATAGGTTTGATCTTCTTTGGGTCCACAATTATTCCATTCTCTAAGATTATATGACACGGTTAATTAATCTACTTTTGGTAAAAGGAACACCTACTTAATTTAGAATATAACTAATGTTATTTGAGAATGTATAATAGAATCACCAAATTTTTCTCATATTCCTCCTCTTATTTCGAATATACAAATATGTTATCTGAAAATATTATGAGCACATGAAAACAACTAGTGCATTGGATAAACCAAAGGGCCAAACAACTCATAGAAACTAGATTTGGTTTTGAATATTGTCTCACTAATGTACTCCTCTTTAATTATGACTTAATGATATGCAAACCTCATATCAATCTTGGAGTTAACCCCTCTTAGTTTATCAAATAAGCCATATATCCTTGATAAAGGATACTTGTTCTTTATTGTCATCTTGTTCAACTATCTTAAGTCTATAGATAATATTAAAGTACAATTCTTGTTCTTAACAAATATCATTGGGGCACCCCAAAGTGATACACATGAGCATATTTACCACTTCTTGAAAATCTCTTCACGCTACTTTTATAACTCTTCAATTTTTGGTAAGCTTCTCATGTATGGTGTTTTGAAAATTAATGTATCTTCAGGCATTAAATCTATTGAAAATTCAATATCCCTTTTAGGTGGAAACCTTGGATATAACCAAAAACATCCTCATATTCCTTTGACATTGGAGAATCCTCAATGTTCAGTACCTTATCCTTGGCTTCTTCCATATGGGTTGCATATATCTAAAATACCTTTCTAAAAAATTTCTTCACTTGCATTTCCGATATTCCTGTTACTAAAAGAGGCCTTAGAATTCTATGTGCATTCCTCCATTGCCTTTCTTCATCAAGATAAATAAATCCTTTGTTATATCAGTCTAGGATAGCATGATGCATGTCCAAACAATCCATGTTTAAGGGGAAATCATATGACCTTAAAGGAACGATATTCAAATACATTTTGGTACTTACACCATTGATATTGTGCATTCTTTTACCATCTCATTAATCCTCCACTTTTCCCTTGTAGCTAGTTGAACCAACCAAAAGCTTGCCATGCTTAGTCTTTTCAAAACTAAATCTTTCAAGCCTTCTTTGGATCAATATGGCTAAGGCTAACTCCATAGTCAATAAAAATTGTTATGGGTCAATTATTAATCTTACCCCCAACTTATATCACGTGTACTTGATGATTATCTTATTCATTTTTCAATGCTTTCTATATTTTGTGCATGCCCTTACCCATATCTTCAATTATATCAACTCCACGAACATTGTGCTCAGTTCTGATTTTAGCATACTTATGGGGGCACAACTTAAACATGTGGTCTCCCTCACAATCCCAACATTTAATGGATGGATATCTTGGCCTCTTTCCTAATGACTCTTATTTCATTAACTCACAATGTGTGGGGTTTCCTTGTTTATTTTCCTAAGAGTTATTCTTGGAAACTGAGGGCTTGTACCCTTTCCTCCTTTGATCCAACTTAGCCTTCTTCTTCTCACATCAATCCTTTTGGAATGTTTTTTGACTTTTTCTCTATTCATAGAGATATTTATCTTTTATTTTTTCTTCTTCCAAATTCTTAGGCCCATCAAAATTGATCCTACCATTGTAGTACGGAGGAAAATCACTCAATAACCTACAAATATTGACTTTATCATCTTTAATAAAATTGGCATACTTCATAAAATCAAGGAATCTCCTCAATATTCTTCCATTGTTATATTACCAGTGATTTTAAGGAAATCTTGCATATTTTTATCGTAATAGTGCTCTCATGGACACTTCCTTTGAAAAAATTATTAAATCTCTTCCAATTTATCTTCTTATCATCCAATTTCTTGACCTACTTGACATGGTCCCTTCATCTGATTCACCAAAACCTAAGTTTGGACCACATTATAATGGAGTGATTAATTCTATTTCTTCTAATGTTGTGAGCCAGTTAGTTTCTCAATTAGAAAAATTTATTTTCACATCCTAAGCCCCAACAATTGTGCCTAGTTCTCAACAAGCATAGTCTTCTAAGAAAACCACCGAGATCCATATAGTGTCACCCAACCAACCAAAGAATCCTCAGAAACCTAGTGGTAAAAATAAAAATAACTAACGAAAGAATAATCCTAAACTTGCTCAGGAGCCCCAAGAAAACCAACCCAACGAGGGTGGGGAAATAAATGAGAAACGTCATAAGCTGAAATCCCCTTGCAATATTTTCCAATGTGATCATTTAATTCACGATTTTCCACGTACGAATGAAATTCATAATTTTTTGTCACAATCAGAAACCACTCAGAAGTTGACTATCATTTGACTCATCCATTCCCTACCCAACCACAATAGCAAATGGTTTCACAAGCTCCTCCACCTCTGTAAGGGGGAAATGGAGAGCAACATTATTTTCCCAAAGGCATTGCACCCAGTCTTATTTGAAATGAACAAATTAACCTATCCATGAGAGCCAAATCTTAAGAAACTCTAGAGTGGAGTTCTCCTTCTAAGGATTTAGTCACCTCTATTGCGGCCGTTGGACCTCTAATGTTAGATGAGCCTTTGGAGCTAGTATTTTTCCGACCTAAGGGTGTTCTCCAAAATTTCAGAACAATTTTAATGTGTGTGCTAGCCATCACTACAATATTTTTAAATATTTAGCCCAAGCACCTTGTGACATGTCTACTCTGCGGGTTTTGCAAAGCTTCCCTATGCAATGCAAATCCTTTTTTACTACTATTAGAGGGGTTTATCCCTCAGAGTTGAGTTTCATTATGTTTTACATTAACTCCCCTCACTTTAGGCTCTCTAATCATGTATCTTTCCATATCTCGATGCACATATTTAGTCAAGATGTGCTTCACACACTTTGGGATGAAGGGTCTTCCAATTCTGTTATGCCCACGTCATGCTGGAAAACTCTTATTTATTTAGAACTCATTAAGTAAAGTACAACATTGCAAGCCTTCAATGGAAATACCTTTCTACCTCAGAGCATTATTTATTCACTTTCGATTAAGCTAGTAAGAAAAATTGTGACCGTAGATGTGGAAGTTATTGACACCTTATTATATTATAACTTACTTCTTTGTTACAGTTGGTTCTAAGCCATGACCAGTATTGTGTTCTCAGTGTTTCATGTGCTTCACCTTTCCGATGAAGGAAATATTTTCACCATAGATAAAATATGATATCATATATCATCAACCAAACACACCACTATGGGCACCATTGTGCCATTTGTAGGAGATAATGCTTCCTTCTATGAGAGTATCAGTGCAAGGTTGTTTAAAAGCCCATCACTTATGGGTTTTTTCCCTATGCCCACACCTGATGTTCCATCTACATATGTCACTTTTATGCATATGATCTCTTTCATAACCATCGGATCCCATCATTCACCTAATCCTTGGGTGGTGCCTTCTCCTTCAGAAGTAAGCCTATATTGGTAAGCATATACTTCCTTTAGCGAAAGATATTTCCTCTTCGATGGTCCTGTAAGAACCTCTTGATGCTAGTAAAAAAATCCATTTCAATATGGAATCTAATTGGTATTCTTTTCCCACACAAGCTTTCTCTCCACTTATTCCACGTGATTCCCTCAATGATGAGTCTCCTTCTTGGAAAATCATCTTGGAGGTAATTTTTCACTTGTTAATCCCAAAGAAGCTATGCCTTTTTATGCCTCTATTCTCCCTGAATAGGAACTAATAGAGATTGAAAAATTAAATCTTAGCTTGAGCCAGGGAGAATTTTCTAGTCCATCCATGGAGGTGCCACACTTGGACCAAGTCAATTCTTGGGTTTCTGGTATTGAAATTTCCAATGAATTGTCTAACCCACATCCTCTCATTGACTAGTTTCTTATATCCCCTTTATATTCCTTGTGAAGGAGATATATTTGCTCACAATATCACTCATTCCTTATGTCATAAGGTCTTTATTGATAATGATATGGTTCTAAATTTCCCTCGCATCATCAAAATTTAGGAACATGGAAATTCAACTCTCTATGGCATGGCCCCACCATGGTGTGCCATATGGTACTCAAAAAAACCCATGAGTTCATATGTGGGAATCCCTAGACTATGTCTGATAATGGGCACAACTTGATGTGACATACTAGACTACATTATGCCTTATACATATCTATTTTAGTGTTGGTTTGGTATGTGATGCGAAAATTTTTCTAATACACCATATATGCCAAAAAACCCAAAAAATTATAGAACTAAAAAACTAAAAAATATATGGTCCTCTTTTTACCTAATCCATGTTTTATTTCTTTCATTATGTGATCTAACCATCCATCTAGAATTTTTGAATGGTTTTGCAAGATACAGTGGCTTTTTTATTGCAACATCCACAGGACCTTAGGTATGTTATTCTTAAACCTGACATGTAAGGGTAGGTTTTTCCCAATCATCTCTGTTGCATTATGGACCATCCTTTCCATCTTTATTACACGTTAGGTTCAACCCTATTGGGTTGCAATATTAACCTGTCTATTTTTCATAGTTGTAAATTGGCAATAGATCCTTCTTATACATGAATTCCCTAGATTAGCACCTCTTTTCCATATTGGTGTCCATGCTACGTTATTCTATAACTCTAAAATCCCTCCTTTTGACCTACCACAACTTAGAATTTGAGCCTCATTTTCTCTTCTTCGTCATCTCCTAGATTTACCCTAGGAGGATTCCACCCATTTGATGCCTTGTGATTACTGCTACAATTTTTCTTACTTATGCATGTTGATAAGCCTTAGTCTTTTTTCACCACCACCATCACATTGCATTTGGATCATCACTTTATTTCACTTGGTGTTCCTACCCTTCTTTAAGGGACCACTACAATGAGTGTTCTCCTTCCTAGCCTCTCTGCTTCACTTTTCTTTGGAAGGTTTTGTCAGCTGAGAACTATTTTCTACCCTTCATACCACTCATTCCTCTATGAAAATATTCATTTGTGTCCTCCTCATGCTCTTTAAAAAACTAAAGGATATCAAGTATCCTTTTATATCTTTTTATAGCTCGTTAAAACTAAACAAAAAAGACCTTGTCAAGCTTACTTTTGTTCTCTTTTGTGCTTGTTAAACTATGAAGGAGATCAAAAAGAGAAAAGGGAAGGGAAATCACTATGTTCATTATATCCGTCAAAATTGCAGCATCAATCACATTTCCCTTGAACATGGCGTATGTTTGCATCATTTCCTCATAGTTGGGTTTTAGCTTCCCTAGGAGTCACACTATACATGAATTTTTTTTACTCCTCCATATAGTTACTCTTCCAGTCACCATGGAGTGTCCTTCAGTGCCTCCTATGTTGTTGCAATGTATCATGTGGTCCTCATTAGTCAATGTTTCCAAGTCACTTTTGTGTCATGACATTACATGTTCAAGGGAAGTCTCATCCTCAGCTGACCATCTGCATTCCTTGTTGACATTTTTTTGTTAGCCATACCTATGTCAGTTGTACTTCATTGCTTTATACATACACATTATCTCTCAATCTACTTCATGTCAATTGATGAGGCATACATTAAGGTCCTTCTTCAATAAATCTTATCATGTCAACTTCAGCTCATTATTTAGGAGCTTTATCTAGGAACTAGTAGTACCGTGGAGTTTGAATACCTAATTAATAAGATTCCTTACAATCGATGGTGGGTTTACCACATTGACTCCTGATCAGTTGAGTCCTTGATTGTTCAAAGTTAGCTCATTTATTTACACAACTTATTGGACTATGCTAAGTACCTTAGGGTCCATTTCATCATTAGTGGGTCCCCTCACGTTTGTAAATGGTATAGTATATATTAATGACTAATAATTAAGTGGTTTCTACATTTCTTGGCATCAGTTCATCTATTTTCATATTGTAGATTCATAGCAATGGGGTTTCCTAGAATACCATGGGCTAAGGACATCTTACTCTTATATGGAACCCTTCCCAAATTATGTTGGAGTTATGTATTATTTTATATATTTTGAGGACTAGTATAGGGAACTTCTTTTATGCATATCCATAGTCCTACTAATGTATACTGTGGCATAGATCCATATTGTATTCGCCAAGGTATATGATCCTTTCGTTTGTCACGTGAATCCATTGTGTATCGCTCGTGGTTATGTCCTAGCATTTCATGTCATGGATCCACAGTGTATAGTTTGCAGCCATGTCTAGTTTCTCTTTATGAATAAGAATAGGTATGTATGCCTCAGGGATGATATTATTATGGTTGAGACCTAGGTATCCTCATTGCTCCAATTCATTCCTTTGGTCTTAGCTCCTTCCTTATATTTTAAGCTACATTTTTTAGTAATGCATTTTGGCTATTAATTTCTCTTCTAACCTCATGCATTAGGGAGAATATGTTATAACCCTATTATCCACTACAATATAGTGAGAGAGAGCCTAGTTCAACATACCTCAATTGTTAGCTAGAATGCATCCCCTTTCACCCTTGCTTTTATTTATATGGGTCTTACAAGGAAGTTATTAGATTTTATAGGATTGAGATTTAATAATTGAGTAATTTATTATAACTATTTTGTCACAATTTCATAATTATGAAATAATGAATATTTCATAATTAAGAAAAAGGTTCTAGAGCTTTTCATTCCCAAGGAGATCAATTTGACATGCTTGTGTATGAGTTTGTTAAGGGTCCATTATTATAGAATTTTCCTAACTTTCAAACCCCTAGCTATCCATATACATTCTCTTGAGGGATCAAAAAATCCCATGTAATGAGATCCTCTCAAGGAGAGAGGGGGAGTTAGAAAAAAAGAGATATTTCAGTTATATTATTAGTTTGTTTCTAGACTTCCATCTTTTGTGAGATTGGCCTTGTCTTTTTGGACCTAGGAAGTGGCAAGACTAAGGATTGAGGAGGAGAGTTTATATACGCTAAGGTATAATGTGTATCTTCCATTGATTAACAAAATAATTTATGAATTTCCCTTCATCTGTTTTGCATATTTCTCAGGTATATAACAATTTGATTATGTTTTTCATATGCCCTCTGTGGAGGCAAAAGCATTATTTTTTTGTCAGTGCTTGTGTGTAGGGGCTTGAATTGAAGCATCTAAAAGCAGGATATTTGAGTAGAAGCAATATCTCTGACGTTATCTTCAAATTCCACAATCTTCACCATCCTGTAAGAAATCAGGTATGTGTTCTATGGCTTATTAGAGAAAGTGTTTGTGTATGTGTTTGCCTTATATCTTGGAAATTTTTTCACTATGCCAAACATCATCTGACAAATCTAAGTAAAGATCCATCGAGCAACAAATCCTTGTCTCTGGGAAGTTTATTGACACAACAAGCACTAACCTGCAAGAGACACCAATCCCCTTTATTGCTTTGTAGACACCAACCTACAGGACACACCAATCCCATTTGTTTCTTTGTAGGCGCTGACCTCCAATAGAAAAAAATCCCCTTTGTTGCAGTACTTGTAAGAACCAACCTATAGGAGACTTTAATCCCCACTATTGAAAATATTTTTAGGAACCAACATACTTCACTAAGTTTGCTTGATTTTAAACAATGTATGTTAGATTCTTCTACATTCACTAATTTTGTGTGTTTCTTCTACATTCTCTAGGTTTGTTAGTTACTTCTTCCTTCACTAAGTCTACATGTTGCTTCTTCCTTCATTGTAATTTCTCTTCCAAAAAATTGTTGCTTTTGGATTCTTCCCAAGAATGAACTTTAACAACATGCCACATGTCTAGTTTTGCAAATATAGTTCTTAAATTTCTACCAAAGGTACCTAGAGGCATTTTATCTATCTCATTCAGAGTTCAAAAGATATCGAAAAATAAAACCAAAGCAAAAATGGCAAGCTAACATGTTTGAAGCATGTTTCATGAGCATTCAGAAACACTAACTTCCTCAAAAAATAAATCCTAAATTGTAGTGAAACAAGGTTTGAAATTTTTGTCAAAGTTACCTTGAGATCTCTCCTTTGTCTCCTCCAAATTTCAGATTCTAAAACGTTATAGAAAGAAAACTATAGCAAGAATACCAATTTGGCCTATCTGAAGAAAATTTCAAAGGCATTTAGGAAGCCTAACTTCCTTAGACCATATCTCTAAAATTATGGCAAACTGAGGTATGTAATTTTAACCATAGTACATGAAGATATTCTTTCTATATCCTCCAAGTTTCACATTCTAAAGCATCCCATTACAAAAGTTATAATGAAAATTCCAAACTGACATGTTTGATGAGAATTTGGGAAACCTAACTTCCTTAGACCATATATATGAAATTATAATGAATCAAGGTTTGAAATTTGAACCACATGTACATGAATATATTTTATATATATCCTCCAAGTTTCACATTATAAACCATTCTATAGTAAAGTTTATAGAAAAAACTCCAAGATGACTCATTCACTCCATAAATCACATTTTTGCTTCCACCTTTAGACTCTAAGAATCACCCCAAAAATTATTCCTCGGGTCATCTTGTGACCTAAAATCTCATCTTTCTTGGATTATGTTCAAATGAACTCATATGAACTTTATATATAGTGTTTTTATAGTTCACTTATGGGGATTACTTGTAAATTGGTTGGGTCAACCTGTGTGTACTTTGGTTGGGCCATCTTGATAAAATGTTTCATATCTCCTCATTCCTATGGAGTTAGTTGGACTGCCACATACCTTTGGAAAGATATTGGAATAATATTTCCAACCATACGTCTTATGCTCCCATTTGATCTAGGTAATTATATTATAAATTCCTTCAAATATAGGGTATCCAAATGGGGCATCAAAAGTCCAAAAAAAAATATTTCCAACAATCTTCATTTTCCTATATGTATCTTGGGCATAAGTAGTCTCCCCATGTCTTTGAAATCAATGACAATAATATTTCAAACAATATTACCCGTTTTTCATTGATGTTAACCATTAGTTAATTCTGAAATAATATTGTAGAACTTCTCATATCTGCATTTCTCCATGTGCCTATAACTTTTACCCCTTTGACATCAATGGAAAAGTGATTCTCCCCATAAACTTATGATTTTCTTTATATGTGACTCTTCTTTTGTATGCAACTTTTCTTACTTTCTACAACTCTTCCTATATTTTCAAATTCTATTAGTGACTACAATTTCTCCCCCTTATTTGGTATATCTCCTTATGTTTTCAAATGTCCCCCCTTTGGCATCCATTGCAAAGGGATATTTTTACTTATGGCTACAATTTCTCCACCTAATCTATTAATGGAAAAACAATTTCAAATAGGCTTCCCTTGTCAAGGCTATGTCTATATGCCTGTGCATGCAAATTTCCTCTTATGCATCTTTTCACTTGAGATTTCTCCCCTTGTTCTTCAAACTCCTTTTATTTCTTTATTTTGGGACTACTCCCACTAGGCTTATGTTTCCTTTTTCTATAAAAACTCTATTAACATCACAAGGTTGCTCCCCTTGAGATAATTATTCTCCTTATTTGAAACTCTCCCACTTTTTATTTTATTTCCAATTTAATTTCACTATTCACTTCACTTTTACCTACTAATTCATATCCTTCAAACTTTCTATTTCATCATCCTTTCCTACAACTCACTCTCAAAATTTCCCATCTTCATAATGTGGTATGAGCTGCTATAGTCTCTCATGTGTAATTTACTAATAACATGAGAGAGATAACACATTCATACAAATTTTTTCTCCTTTACCTTTATTAAGGACATATACCTTGTCTGAAGTCCTAGTTTCTTTTGCCACTAATCTTCCAAGCCCTTCCTTCCTTATTTTACAACCTTTAGAATAAAATGTGAACATGTGTCCTTTATCAACCATTTGACTGGGACTTAGAATATTATGCTTTAAACCTTCAACAAAATTGTTGGAAATATCGTTGTCATTGATTTCAAAGACAAAGGGAGACTACTTATGTCCAAGATAAATATTGGAAAATGAAGTTTGTTGAAATTATTGTTTTTGGACTTTTGATCCCCCATTTGGATACCCTATCTTTGAAGGGATTTTTACTCAAATTAGCTAGCTCAAATGGGATAATATAATATATGGTTGGAAATTTCATTTTGATTCCTTTCCAACAATATATGGCAACACTCCCTCTAACTCCATAGGAATGAGGATATATGAAAGATTTCGTCAAGATGACCCAACCAAAGTACAAGTAGGTTGGCCCAACCAATTTTACAAGTCAACCCCATAAGTGAACATAAAAACAATATAAATAAATGGAATATGATTTCATTTGAACATAATTCAAGGGCAAAGAGATTTGAAGTTGCAAGAGGAGCTGAGGAATAACTTTTGGGGTGATTCTTGGAGTCTAAAGGTGGATGAAAAAAAGTGATTTATGGGGTGAACTAGTCATTTGGGAATTTTTGTTATAAATTTTCTTTTAGGATGTTTCAAAATTTGAAACTTCAAGGATATTGATAGAATATCTTCACGTACCCATGGTTAAAATTTTAGACAAGGATTCACTACAATTATGGAGATATGGTCTAAGGGAGTTAGGCTTCCTAAATGCTCCTAAAATCTTCTTTAAACATGTTAGCGTGGAATTTTCCCTATGAATTTTGTTCATGGATGTTTGGGATTGTAAGACTTAGAGGATATAGATAGAAGATCATTTTGTACCCATGGTTCAAATTTTAGACTTTTGTGCGCTATAATTTTATAGATATTCTCTAAAGAAGTTAGGCTTCTTGAATACTCTTGAAATCTTATACAGACGGGTTAGCTTGGTATTTTCGCTATATCTTTCTTTCTATGATGTTTCAGTATTTTAAATCTGGGGGAGATAGAGAAGATATATCAGGGTCTCTATGATAGAAATTTTAGACCTTGTTTCACTATAATTTTTTAGAAATTATATGAGAAAGTTAGTGTTCCTAAACGGTCCTAAAACATGCATCAAATTGGTTAACTTGAAAATTTTTCTATAAGTTTCTTTCTGAGATGTTCGAGACTATGAAATTTAGATGAGATAAATAAGAGATCTCTAGGTACCTATCATATAATTTTCAAAACAATATTTTCAAAATTGGATATGTGGAATACCATGAAAATTTGTTCTTAGGAAGAATCCAAAAACAACAACTTTTGGGAGAAGTAGACTTAGTGAAGGAAGAAGCATCAAGTAGACCTAGCGAAGGCAAAACATACTAACAAAGTTGGTAAATTTAGAACCAATCAAAAAACTTGGTGAAAGAAAAAAAACTAATAGACATTGTGAATAGGTAATAATACTCAATGAAGTAGGTTGGTCCCTATGAATATTTGCAACAACATGGTTTGGTACCTCCCATAGGTTGGTTCCAAAAAAAGAAGAAAACGGGATTGGTGTCTCCTGTAGGTTGGTGCCGATAGAGAAAAATATGGGATTTGTGTCTCATGTATGTTGGAGCCTACAATGAATCAAATGGAATTTGTGTCTCATGTGGGTTGGTGCCTACAAAGAACCAGAGGGGATTGGTGTCTCTTGTAGGTTGGAGCTTACAAAGAAGCGAAGGGGATTAGTGTCTCGCATAGGTTGGTTCCTATGATGAAGGAGATGGGATTGGTGTCTCTTGTAGGTTGCTTCCTATAAATAAGTAGAATGGATTGATGTCTCCTATACGTTGGTGCCTACAAAGCCGCAGATGAGATTGGTGTCTCTTATAGGTTGGTGCCTACAAAGCAACAAAGAGGATTAGTGTATCCTATAGATTGGTGCCTACAAAGCAGTAGATGGGGTTGGTGTCTCTTGTCAGTTGGTTCCTACAAATCAACAGAGGGAATTGGTGTCTCTTATAGGTTTTATTGGTGCCTACAAATTAATGTAATAGTAGGATGGTTCCTACAAGATCTTTCGTATAAAGAAGTTTTTTGGTTTTCTCCCATAAGGGTTTCCACATATATCTCATGTTTCTTGCTCAATTTATGTGATTGATGTTTTATGATATTTGAATGGCATTAAATAAGTAACATTTGTAACTATATTGATTCACCACACCCCCTCCCCACTTAATATAATTGTGAAATCCAACAAACAAGACATTTGTAGCTTTAGATTTTTCATTATCAAGGATAACTATTCATTTTCCCATTATTATGGTTGGTGTATTATCTCCAAGATTGACACTACCACCTTTGACTCTCTTTAAAGAGAGAAATATGGTTTTATCTCCTGTCATATGATGTGAACATCCATTGTCTATATACTATTGGCTTTCTTTGTTTTGAATACAAAAGCTAGACAACATTCCCCCTTATTCTCTTTCTTCTTTATCCATACCTTTGTTCTTTGATTTCCATTTCTAAAAAAATATTCTCTAATTTGATTTAGAGGGCTTAATGTACTACTTCTACGATCTTGAACTTTGTGCCCAAAATTATTGCACTTGAAACATTCAACATGATCTAATAAGGGGGAAAATGAATTGTAATTTCTGACATCATTCTCATTAAAACTTATAGGATTATTACTCACACAACCATTCATCAATATATTTTATGATCCCCTACTTCTATACCTCATATAGCCATTTATTACATCATCTCTACATTATTGCCTTATGACCAAAATTACATGAAAAGTAATATCTATAAAATAAATTTGGATACCTGTATATGAAGAGCCTTCTTGGTGGAGAAATTCTTATAAATCCATTCCTAGGTATCAGTTGGTCTTCACTTTATTTCTTGTCGTTGTTTATATTGTTGATAAGGTCATGAATTTGTTGATCCTTAGCTTCATGTATGACTTTTTTTCATTATTATTAGATCCTTTGAGCACATTTCCATACATTTCATGTTCTTCTTCCAAAATATTTGAGATTTATTCTTCCTTGGTAGTTTCATGATAACCAAGATATGTTTTAATAGAGGGAGACCTCTAGAAATTGAGAATGTTATCTAATGACTTAGTCATGCTTATAAACTTTAAGTTTAGATTCAACTGAGCATTTTCCTTTTCTAGATCCTTTCTTAAGGATACAACCTCTGATTCTATCTTCTCACAATTTTTTTTCCTTTCTTTTCAGCTGACTTATTAGTGTATCTTATATTTTCTTGGCATCTTCTAGTTCTATCTTTAAGAGGATAATTTATGCTTCATTAGAATCATGATCTTTCTTTTCATATTTTTGTAATATAAATCCTTCAACTATTTATTCTTTCTTATGAGTTATTTTGTTTCTTTCAAGGAATTGATAAGTTCTCCCTCAAAATATACATTCCCATCAGCACCTTCTTCCTCTGAATCTGATTCTTTATTTTTATGATCAACAGCTTGAGAATTCATGGCTAGGAATTCTTATTCATCATCACTATCTTCTAATGTTTCATATGGACATTCAGAAGCATAATGACTTACTCTACCACATTAAAACATTTGGATAATATCTTAACTTTGAATTTGGAGGATCCTCTTTAGATATATTTCACCTCTCCTACATCTAATACATCGTTGGAACAATCACAAGTTTTGAACTCTCTTGTCTTCTTTGAATCCTTGGAGGTTGGTTCATTTTGAGCTGAATTTCTATCTTCATTTCATATGCAATGTGAATTTCACCTCCCTCAGATGCTTTATATCTTATCCAACATTTGTTTTGTTGTTCCACAATAAATCACCTTATCAAAATCTAATTTTTATAGGACATTCAAGATGGCACTCATGAATTTTACATTATGCTTATCATCCTTCCTTCCTCTTAATTTTTCTTCGGGATATATTGTTATTTGCTTTGATAATTGCATTTCTTCATTAACACATTACATTCACCCCATAACATCATAACGTTATTCATATTTACATCATTATTTAGCAGCATATGCAATTATATAGAAAGAACACTATCTCATCATCAATGCAGCAGAACATAAAGGAACAATATAAGAAAATCATTCACACATAGAAACAACGGGATTGGTCGGAGACAAGGGAATAAACCACTATGGGGAAAACCCTTCCAAATTCTTCTTCTTATTATATGTCATTGAATGATTTAGCAAAAGAGCATACAATGATCCATATCTTCATCCATACAACTATCCAGAAAAACCAACTAAGCAATATCCATGAAATGAACCTAACAATGTTTATACTCAAAATCTTGATTCTGAAGCCTGTAATGAACTTTCACTATTTACGGTCAACTGTCGAACACTGCGGTCACTAAGAAAAATCTTCAAAAAACTGAAATTCCATGATTTAGGTCATGAATGCAAAGACGAGGAGTCATGTGCGCTACTGGGAAGCTTCCAGTCACTCTCTAGAGCCTACAAGCAAGAAACTGTAGTATGTTACTAAGATTCTGAAACCCTAGATGTAGATCACACAGAGGACGAGTTGTGCATGCGACTAGGATGCTTCAGTCGCACAGATGACCCTGGTAGTAAGAGATTGTAGTAGAGAACTATTTTTCCTATGCCTATGATTGAGACCCAAAACCCTAAAACAAAAATGTGAACTTCAAACCCTACAATTTCATATTCGAGTAAACCCATTCCTCTGTGGATGAGCCTCATACCTGTGTGAGCCAAAAACCATGATAAGAGAGTGTCTCATGATGAGGTCCAAATGAGGTAGAGGTCACTTGTATTTATAGCCTTCCTAGGGTGTGTTACAGATCCATTTGGGCATATCAACCCCAACTTACAGATCGATCTTATTAGGGCCCATCAACCCTTAGTGAAGTTGTTACATGCCCTAAAGAAGTTAGTCATCAGAATGCCTCACCTCCTAAGAAGTTCCATCACTGAAAACATCCAAAAACTACCTCTAAGAATATCAGCATAGGTAGGCCTTCATTAGGGTGCACTACAATGCAAATCATATACTGACAAGCTGTTATGCAGTGCACTTGGTCCCTCTTTGGCCTCTGCTGAGCGAATTTGAGCAAATTTCCATGAGGGTTTGAAGATTCCTTATCTATTGGAAGCCTCTAGAAGTTTCTAAATGCCACCTGCTCCTTTGAGTTCGCATTTGGATAAGAAAGGGAATTAGGAAACATCAATCCCCTATCCCTTCTTCTATGCAACTAATTTCTAAATTTAGAAAGGCATTCATTATCTCCATAGATGGCATAACCTCCTTCACTCACCTATAAATAGATCACTCATCTAAAGGATCAAGGGCTGAAGAATATTGAGTTGTAATGAGATGTTGGTGATATGAGATTAGAATTGAGTGCAAGTATTGTAATAGTGTTGGAGTGTCTTGCTTTTCATGAGGTGAAGAGGATTTGAATTGGAAGAGTGTTGCTGGATCGAGCTCATATGGGTTGTAATCTTTCCTCTTATCAATAAAGTTTTCAAGACTTTTTCCTTATGCTTGTGTTATATGTTAATGCTTTTATATGTATATCATGTTCTCGATTCCATGTTATTTATAAGCAACAGATCATTATCACATTTTCCTTGATGGGTTTTTGTTTCTGTAGTTGTGCAAGTACTTTCCAAGCAACTTAAGTACAGAAAGGAGCAGTAAAATTGGTCAAGGGAGACAAGGAGCTAGTGAAAACTACAAGTAGGTTTCTCTTCTCTCTTGTTTTATCTGTTGATTATAGAAAAGGTTAAGATTACTTTGTCTGTTGTTTCTAGACCTGCTACTAAATCTACAGGGTTAAGCATTTGTCTAAGAACACTAAATATTCGCGAAACAAATTGGTGACTCCGCTGGGGAACAATTGTCCATCTTAGTGGCTTATCAGCCTCTTAAGACATTTCTACATACTATACTTGTGGTCGTTTATTGATTTCAGTCCTCTTTCATTGAAAATTGAGTCGAAATTGTGACAAAATTGCATTCAGAATTTCTCACTGTCATCAGCGCACTGTCTCTAATTGTTGCCTGTGTTTCAGTGCACTTCCTGCATAGGTTCAGTGCAACTCATCGCACTGTCTCTAACTACTGGCTGTGCTGATCCCTTGAGGGTCAATTTCCCATCTAGGAATTGAAAGTTTTTACCAATTTTCTCTTGTTTGAATGAGTTGTTGAATGTCAATGATGTTTTGTCTCTGAAATATCCTTTCATCTCCTTAATTTGGCCCTATTTAGACTGGATTGTTGAATGTTTTTTATGTATTTGTTTTATCATTTTCAATCCATTGTCTAAAGGTAGTTTGATCGATTGTTTTGTTGATATAAAAGTGTCGTAAAATCGTCATTTTCTTTGAAAACTGAAGTGTCATAAAGACTTCCTTCATTAATAATCTATTGATTTATTTGTGCATTTGATTTGTATTTTCATTTAAAGTGTCGAAAATCTTCATTTCTTTAAAATTGAAAGTGTCGTATAGTCTTCCTTTCCCTTTTAAAATAAATTGTTACAAATCATCATTTTTTATGAAAAAGTTCTAAATCGTTTGTGCATTTAGTTTTTCTTATTGCATCATTCACATTAAGAGAAACTGAAAAGAAATACATGCAATTAGCATTTTAGAGCTTGAGTTTGTGTGTTCAAAAGGAATGGTTTAGGGAATTGCATTAGTTTGTGCTCTTTGTTGCTTGTTCAAAAGTACTTCTATGCTCTATCCCTCATAACTAGGATTTTCATTACTAAAACTAAACGGAAAGAGTGCTTCTCATTCTAGTTTCATTCTTAGGAATTTCAAAACACATCTCGTGGTGAACCTTCAAAGGAAAATTTCTAAGCAAGATCAACTTAAAATAAACATCAATTAATCTGATAATGCATTGGAACTTAACGAAAAACATCTAGAGGTCAAGGCTAGAGACGTTTTCTGGCGTCTTTAAACCTAGTGGTTGTTAATTTCACTGAAGGTTGGGTAATTCCTCCTCTCTGATTCAATAAGTGCTAGTACGGACTTGTGCTCCCTGTACCATCGCATATATAGTGGGAGACCCCAATAGCTTCAAATCCTTTATCCCTAGGAAGTTGAGTCTGTCTCCTTACCAATCGTAACGCACCGAACACAACATTCAAGAAGATTGGTTGTCATACGTAAAGTCCTTGGTCCTTTCTCTTTCATTTATCACCAAGGTGTGTATTGCAGTTTTGCGATTTATCTAGTAAACCCTCTTGTCTAGAATCTCCAGAGCAGTCACTTTCATTCCTTTTCGACTCTTTAAAAGTAAAAGGATCATCTGAGCACTTGTCCTTTCAGGCTCATTAAAAATCAAAGGCGACTAGAGTCATCTTTTGTTTTTTCTTGACTCTTTAAAATGAAAAAGAAAAGTTGTGTTCCAGTGTAGAAAAAATTAATTGACCATGAATAACATCCTCATTCCTTAGTTTATTTTAAGTTGATAAAGTTAATCAGCAATCGTGGAGGAAAATCAACCCAAACCCTGTTGTTCGTAGAGAGCAGTGAGCCAACCGCCTTTGCCTCCCGAAGCGACACCAATTCAGACAAAACGGTCTCGTTTAACTGAGTTTAGTACATTGAGAACTGCTACTTATTTATCTGAGTTACTTGAAACATTTGTTTTAGTATTAATAGAGACTCCAGTTACTCCAACTATTTCTGGTACATCCGTTCCTAAAGAAGAATTTTCACAATTACCTGAGGACATTAGCACTGATCCTAATGTAACAGTAACCGAGGTTGTCCAACAACAAGTTGATACTCAACTTGAAACTGTTCAACCAAAAAGTGCTTCTAAACTTGAAACAGCTCAACCAGGAGTTGGTCGAGAATCTATCCCAATTCAAATAGAAGTTACATCTGAACCTGAAGTTGTTCAGGAACCTCCCTTTGAATTTTTTTTTCATTTACCTGAACATCTAGACTTTGAATTTCAACATTTAGAAGTTGTTATCCCTCAGACATCAGTCATTGTTGAAACTACACTTTCATCAACCCCAGAAATCTTTTACAAACCTAACAGTCAAGTATTTCGATTAGATTTGATTTCCATAGAGGAGGAATTAGTAGAAGATTCCACACCCAAAACCCCGCATTTTGGAACTAGGCTTAATCTTTATCCTACTAGTCTTGATTACTTTGCTTCATCTGATCCTGCTTCCTTGCAAGTTCCCGTCGAATCTTTAGGACAACTTTTGGGCCAGTTAACTATGTTTGAACAACCGCTAACATCCAAGACTGTATCATTTGATGCAGCTACATCAGAATCTTTTGTTGTAACTCATTCGATGTTTTCTACCACATGTGAGTCTCACTTATATGGTGAATCGTCTGTCCTAGTTGGTTACCAATCATTTTCTGGAACCCACTCAGTGGTTGCTTCTGTACCATGGTCATTACCCGTGTCCTCATCTGGAATTCTACCTAGTTCTTCTCTAATGGGAACTCAACAGTTTGATCCTGCACATCAGTATCATAATAGGCAATCTGGTCATCAAAGACCTGTGCATCCATTAAATACTGGATTACCACCATATGGAGAGAAATATGCTTATTCACTATATCCTCCTTATTCTGAAGGACAACCATATGGTAATTTCCCACGGTATTCAAGTCAACCTGGAATTAGAGTTTGTCAATGGAAACCAGTAATGCCAACTCAACCAAGGCTTGTGTATCCAACACAACCAATACAAATTGTGTCAAATATTCCTACTATACCTGTTGTTACTACTGTGCCACAGTCACAAGCTCAAACTGTTGTATCTCAATCGGTACAAATTGATCCTTCTTCCTTGAAACCACAAGTTTCAAGTCAAGAGGTTCCAGTTTCTCAAGTTGTTATACAATAGCCATTTGTTTCTGGAGCTCAGCAACAACCTCAGGTTAGTATACCTTTATTTTGATTAACCCAGGATTACACTGGTATGGTTGATTCACAACTTGGTCAACCTTTCATTAATGGGTAACAATAGTTGTCTCAACAACCTTGGTTGCCACAATTCGAACAACCCCTAATTCCAACAGTTCCAACCTCAGTTTGGACTCGGTTCACAATCTTAACCTGGTTTTGATCAATATCAAGTTTACTAAGGACCTGGACAACAAGGTTTTGCAGGATATGGGCAACCACAATTTGAATCTGGTTATCAACAACCACCTTATACTAGTTTTGTTCAACAACCCTACCAAGGTTACCAAATGCAAATGCCCTATGCTGGTATGCAAAGACCTATTGCATAGGAAATTCCATCATATCCTGGGTATGCTCAACCTGACTTGAATCGACAGTTGTCATTCATAGCAACTTTAGAATTACCAGATTTAAACCGGCTCACTAATGATCCAATTGCATATACACCTTGGTGGGCAATAATTTCGCATAAGTTTCCATCTGATATTCCAAAGTTTAATGGAAATCCTGGAGAATACATATCAAACCATGTTATGAACTTTCATTTATGGTGTTCATCCAACACTTTGAATGATGATTCGATTAGACTTCATCTTTTCCAAATAACACTTACCGGTCCAGTTGCTAAATGGTACATTGAATTACCAAGAGCTTCTTTCAATAACTTCACCACTTTAGCCACTACCTTTTTGACCCACTTCCAGTTACTTATCAGATACGAGACTGGAACGGAACTCTTAACCAATTTTAAACAGACTACCTCCACCCATATATCAAATCAAATTCATGAGTGGAGCTGTCATCGTCGAATGGTTAAGACATATGTTCCTGATCAGCTTTTAGCTGAGTGATTCATAAAGTCCTTGTTGCCATCAATCACTAAGGATGTGGAAAAATCAAGAGTTGTCACAGTAGAGCAAGTTATCACTCGTGCCCAATACTTAGATTTGATTTACACACAATCCAGCATGCTCCATGATAAAATTCCCGATGCACCTAGACCAGCTTTCACTGTTCCACCACCTCCACAATCGAGTAGGTACTCTCATGTCGGCGATGGTGTGATCAGTTCTTCAAGCACACAGGGGGCAAGAAGACCATCTAGTTAAACTCTTGCTATTTCCAATCGAGTTGAAAATGCATCAAAAAATACTCATGCCTCTGAGATTAATGTCGTGTCATCTGACAAAGGCAAAAATCCAAAGCAACCACAAGGTAAGAAAAATGGGAAGAATAACAAAAAGAAACATTAAAATTCCACTCCAAAGAAATCATCTGAATCCCCTACCGTGGCAAGGAAACTTCATTATCCATGTCTGATATGTAATGACAAGCATTATACAAGAGATTTTCCACATCGCTCTGAGGTCTCTAAATTGTTAAAGACTTCAACCACATCAGCAGTGTTGATAGATCCATTTCCTACCCTAGAGACACATTTGGTTGCAACTGACAATGCTTCCACATCCCAAGTACTCATGTTATCCATCACAAATACAAAAAATGATGTTTTGGTGTCAACAAGGAATAAATATTATGGAAATATGTCGTCATCGAATAACCAGGCCACTGATCAACCTAGTACTTCGACCTCGACTTCATCAGAAGTTGTTCCACCAATTGTACCTAAATTGACAATAAAGCTACCAAAGGGAGTTGTGCACAAATCAACATTCAATCCTCATGCTCGAGCAGCTCAAAACTATAATATAGTGGAAGATCTGGCTCAATCACCTTCCGCTATGTCGACACTAAAGGTGTTGCAAAAGTGTCCCTCCTAGAAACAAGCTTTATTGTCAACAATAGGTGGAATAGATCCTACGGATTCAAATCTTGTGGTTTTCAACCATGCGAGATATTCACCACAGTTACCGGTGCAATTAGATTTCCTAATACAAATAAAATCTCTCAATAAGAACGTTCACTGAACTATTATTGATGAGGGGGCATCTACTTGCATTATGTCCATGAGCTGCTAGAAAACACATGGTTCACTGCTATTGTCACGATCACCAACTACGTTAAAAGCCTTTGATGGAAGAACATATACTCCATATGGGATTTTGAATAACATGCAAATCGAACTAAGGGGCAAGACAGTTGTTGTTGACATCGAGGTAGTTGACAGACTCCTCAATTACAACATTCTACTGGGCAGGCCTTGGGTATATGCTATGGCTGTTGTTGTTTCCACGTACTTTTGTACAATCGCATTCCCTTTCAAGGGTGGAATAGTCATTGATCAGCTAGAACTTTTCCAATAGTTCATAGGCTACAGGAAGCATTCCGTTGATACACGGAAACCCACCGTCACTTCAAAGTGTTTGAGTAGGTCTCCTTAAAGATCCTTCCTTGATGGGCACTTTTACCCTCTTGCCACCGTCTGGTTTAGTGGAAGTGGCAAGAGTGGATACTTGCAACATGATTTCTTCTACACCATCTGATTTTACGAATATTTCCAACTACTTTGAAATTGATGGTCTTAGTGAGGGGTTGCCGCTAAGCCCCATTGAATCATCATAGCAATCAATCTTTCGGGCTTGTGTGGCAAACCCTAATCCACACTCAACAATTGTATGGGTAGATATATCATTAGAGTATGGTACCTCTTCGGATCCTTTTTCACATATACATTCTACGGATGAAGGAATCATCACATCAATGATGATAGAAGAGACGTCATGGGAAGATTATCATCATCATTCCCACCTTCTAGATGACAATGAAGATTATTCAAATTAACTACATCACCCATCAATCATTGATTTTTTGTCAAATTCTGTAAATGCTGTAGATTTTGAGCATAATTTTTTCAATATAGAAGAAACGATTTCTATAAACATTTCAACCAAGCCAAACATTGTAGAAAACATTCATGTTAGCAATCCTATTCTCCATTGGAACTTAATAAGTATTCTGCTCTTTTTCGTGAATTTCGAGATACCTTTGCATGGTCTTATGAGGAGATGCCGAGCATTGACTCAGGTATTGCTGAACATGAGATTAAAATGTACCCTGATGTCAAACCAGTACGATAGTGGATTTGACCTGTTCATCCTAAGAAAGTTTCTACCATTAAGGCAGAGGTTGAAAAACTTGTGTGTGTTGGCTTCATTTTCCCTGTACCTCTTACTGATTGGGTATCTCATATTGTTCCAATGATGAAAAACAAGGGACAATTCGAGTGTGCGTCGATTATAGGGATGTAAACCAAGTATGTCCAAAGGACAATTATCCTACACCTTTTATCGACCAGATTATTGACGAATGTGCCAGATGTGAAATATTTTCATTCATGGATGGATTTTCTGGCTACAATCAAATCAATATCCACCCACAGGACCAATCAAAAACCGCTTTTATATGTCTGTGGGGCACATTCGCTTATTGAAATCTACCTTTTGGATTGCAGAATGCAGGGGCTACATTTCAGAGGGCAATGAATTATGCCTTCCATGACATAAAACACATTGTTAAACCTTATCTTGATGATTTGCCTTCTCATTCGTGAAAACGGACTGATCACCCGCAACATTTGAGAGAAATATTCTTACGATGTCGACACTACAAGATAAGACTCAATCCACATAAATGTGTGTTTTTTGTTGGTTCTGGTCGATTGATTGGATTTGTAGTTTCGAAAGATGGAATTTGACATGATCCCATTAAGGTTCAGGCAATGCTTGACTTGCCTCCACCTTCAAACTTGTTACAGATACAGAGACTTCAAGGGAAGGAAAAATTTCTGAGGAGGTTCATTCCAAACTATGATGAATTAGCTAAAGGTTATACACGTTTATTGAAGAAAGGGGTACCTTTCCATTGGGACCAAGTTGAGAAAGCTTCTTTTGATGCTCTCAAAGATACAACCATTTGTATGGTTTTAGTTCAAGAAGACATTCGAACTGAACATCCTATTTACTATTTGAGTCGTAATCTCAATGATACAGAAAGTAAGTATTCATATGTCGAAAAGTTAGCCTTGGCAGTTGTTCAAGCGGTGTAGAGATTCTGTCATTACATCCTCCTTCGCAAAACTACCATTGTATTAGATTGCAACCCTATGACATACATTTTGTCACGTTGTTATAGACATTTTTGGGCACTTCAACCCCAATCACAAATGTCCATAAACTGAGGGCTCTTAATTCCCTAAAAGTGTTGCTTCACTGCCTAAAGGAACAAGGTCAACTGATTACATCATCTCCCAGTAGTTCTCCACTAAAAACTACTCATAAATGGTCAAAACTGGACCATACTGAAAGCTCAATGCAGAGGGTGTGATGCATATCACCTTCCCAATGTACAGGGTGCGATGCATACTGTTTTTCTCCTCTGTAGGGTGTGATGGTCGGGAATG
>APFE031698720.1:0-28745 GCA_000404065.3 Pinus taeda | reverse complement strand
AGATGTGGCGGCTACATGCCTCTGAATTGAGTTACAATGAGGCTCAAGGGACTTTTTATTATTGAACAATAAGAGGAAATCCCTAAACAACCAAAACCCTAACCCGAGGAGATGTAACACCAAGAGTTTATGGGCCTCGTTGGGGTTAGTTGGGCAGCCAAATTCTCGGGGTCATAACTTGGTCATAGTATCTTCATTTGATGCGTATGATACCTCATTAGAAAGATATCTCTGAGGACTACAACTTTTGATGTGGTTTTTCAAAAATTGCTAAAGAAATTTTACCAAAAAAACATTGTTTAGGGCCTCAAAATGACTTCAGAAGTTCAGGACCCGAAAAACTGCTAAAAATAGTTAGTTGTGCTACAATTAAGGAAATTGAAAAAAAATGAAAGAGGCAGTGGTGGGGGTCCACGTGAAATAGGTGAGTGGCCACCAACATCTACCTGGATCATTCCTCCCCTCTTAGGAAGCAATGGTCTCCATTGCATTGAGTCCTCCATGAGATGATGAAACTTCTACTGAACTTGGTCCCTAGTGAGCCATTTGCCTTGGTGTAGGAGTTGGTGGGCTTTGACAAATCGATACAGCTAGATCTTCTACTGGCGAATGTTCTTGATCTGCGTGTCCATAATCTGATCAGTTGCAGCTTGTTCCTTGCAGTCTGGATTTAACTTTGTAGGTGTAAGTTGTTCTGCAATGACGGATGTGTCCAGTAATGGTGTAAAGTATGGCTGAAGGCGATCCACATTGAACATTAGATGCAAGTTAAGGAATGGGGGAATTCTAAGCTCAAAAGCTTATCTCCCACAACCTTAGTGATGGTGTATGGTCCATATCGAAGTAGACAAATCTTGTAGTGGGGCCCAGCGAGGCGCTCCTTCTGCAAATGTAGCCAAACTTTGTCACCCACCTGGAACTTGTGTGGTAGCCGATGCTGATCATGCTACTGCTTGTACTTAGCATTGGCTTTGTCCAATTTGCCTTGTTGACTTCGGACCGGACATGAGCCAAATTTGCTTGGGTCACTGTAAATGGTATGGCCACATCAATGGGACATAGTCGTTGGAATCCCAAGCCCACCTGAAAAGGGTTATGGCCAGTCACATTGTGGAGAGCCTGGTTATAGTTGTGTTGGACATAGGAGAGGCTCTCATCGCATGTGCGTGGATGCTTTGAGTTGTACATGCACAGAATGTGTACGATCATCCTGTTGACAACCTCTTCTTGACCATCAGTTTGGGGATGAAAGTTGTGGATTTAGTGAGCTTGGTGTCCAAAATAGACCAGAGATTGGACCAGATTGTACTGAGGAACCTGCTATCTTGATCTGAGATGATAGATTGTGGAATCCCAAAGTGTACCCACACTCGTTCAAAGAAGAGTTTAGCAGTGATTTCTACTATGATATTCTCCTTGCAGGCCGCCATAATGGCCATCTTCGAGAATCTTTTGACGACCACAAAAACATAGTTGTTGCCATGCTTAGTAGAAGGAAGGCCCGACATGTAATCCATGGAGATGGATTCCTAAGGTTGACTAGAGGGTAGGCAGCGGAGCATAGAGGCCTTGCTTCTTGATGGTTGGTTTGGCAATGGCACAGGCAGTGAAGGATCTAATGTACTTCCTGACATCCTGTTGAAGATTCAGCCAATAGAAATACTTCTGCAGTACTGCCACCATTTTCTCGACCCTGAAATGCCCGGCGGTCTGACTGTACTGCGCTTCCCAAATCATCTTGGCATACTCACTTGAAGGAACACAAAGGTGTCCTAGGTGGCCTAACAAAGAATCTTGGAGGTGAAAACCTGGAACTTGCTAACCCTCCAAGAGTGTATGATATGTGGGGCCGAATTCGGGGTCAATTTTGTAGAGAAGTGGCCAATCAGAAGTCTCGTGCCCACAAGAGTTGAGGACGGTCGTTAATGCCGTGATCGATGGTCGGCTGAGGCAATCTTCAACATTATTGGTGTTGCCCTTCTTGTACTTGATATTCAAATGGCACTATTGCGGATATGTGGACCACTTTTGATGACGATCATTTTGCAACTTCCCTTGCGTCTGTATGAACTGTAGGGGTCGGTGGTCTGTGTGGATGACCGTTTCCTTCCCCAAAATGTAATGCTTCCATTGTTGGCAGACTTGCATAATGGAATACATCTCTTTTTCATAAGTGTGATACTTCCGGACTGTGTCTGAAAGTGTCTCATTGTGATATGCTACTGGTTTCCCCTGTTGAGTGAGGACTGCCCCAATAGCATAGTCAGAGGCATCTGCCTCGATCTCAAATGGTCGTTACAAGTCTGGTAGTGTGAGCACTGGTGTAGAGCAGAGGCAATGTTTCAACTCTGGGAATGCATTTTGTTGAGATTCAGACCAAAAGAATTTTTCTTTTGCTCCTCCCTTAGTGACTTGACTCAAGGGCCAAGTGGTATGAGAGAACCCCAACACAAACCTGCAGTAGAAATTGGCAAGACCCAGAAAGTTGCGAAGCTCTGTTAGAGTGGTTGGGACTGGCCAATCCCGAATGACTTGGATCTTGGCTAGATCCACATGCACCCCCCGTTCATCAATAATGTATCCCAGATACTGAACCTGGGTAATGCCAAAAGTACATTTATCCAAATTGGCACACAGCTTGTGTTGCCGCAGTGTTTGGAGAACCTGTTGGATGTGGTGGAGCTGCTCTTCCCAAATCTGGCTGAAGATCAAGATGTCATCCAAGTATACCACTACAAATGAGTTGGTGAATGGCTGCAAGATGTCATCCATCAGCCTCACGAAGGTTGCAGGAGCATTCGTCAACCCGAAAGGCATAACCAACCATTCGAAAAGGCCCTCCTTGGCTTTGAAGGCAGTCTTCCACACATTGGAGGGTTCGATTGGTACCTGGTGATATCCAGACTTAAAGTCGATCTTGCTAAAATATTTTTCCCCCTTGAGTTGGTCCAAAAGGTCATCAATCTGTGGGATTGAGTACCTATTCCAGACAATGATCTTGTTCAGCGCTCGATAGTCAATACAATTACAGAGTCTTCAAGTCCCATCTTTCTTCAATACCAACATGATCGAGCTCCCACAGGGCGATGAAATTGGTTGGATGTGACCTTTCTGCAACAGCTCCTGAATCTGCCTCTTGATTTCATTGTTCTTCAAAATGGAGCGTTGATAGATTGGTCCATTGGGCAACGACGGACCTGGGATCAGATCGATGGAGTGCTCGACCTGATAGTGCAGAGGCACCCTTGCAAGGGAGGTGAATATGTGTCCTCGTACTCCTCCACGACCTTGTCCATCTATTGTTGTCGTGCGTAGGGGCCCTGTCTGGAGGTCGTGGCCACCGTCTTCTTATTTCCCTTAGGGCATATCATTAGGAAAACAAATTTCCCAGTTTTGGAAATGAGCTTACTGCATTGTTTTGCAGTAACCAGAGAGATGGCGATAGGTGGTGCTACCGCCGGTATCCTGTACAACTTATTTCCCAAGGTAACAATAACAACGCGAGGCCTTGACTCATACACAACATGTCGCTTCCACAAGTATGGTTGGCCTAATAAAACATCACAAACATCAAGGGCAGAAACGTCACATAATACCTCATCCGTGAAGGGCTTAATGTTGTACGGAAGGCGACATTGTTGGCTCATGCGAAGATCCTGTCCTTGGTGAAGCCACCCGATAGTGTACGGTTGTGGGTGTGCTTTGGTCAGTAAGCCCAGCCGCTTCACAACCTCTGCTGCAATGAGGTTCGTTTGGCTCCTACTGTCGACAATGAATTGTAGCGGGGAACCCTTTACTCACATCTGGGAGTGTAAGAGATGCTCCTCCTCCTTTGGATCTTCGGGTTCCTCCTTCTGGATCTTCATGGTGGCAATGGTGGCGTTGGGCTCCACATCGATATTCTACTCCCCTTTGTCATTCCCCTTGTCAGATTCTTATTCAGAGTTGAAATATGCATCCGATTCCAAAGCCTTCAGCTCGACAACTAGTGACTGCTTGCCCCGACACTCACTTGTGTTGTGAGTGGAGCTCTCATGGAACTCACACCACTTTCATGTGTCCTTATTCGGCTTCACAGTGTTGTCCTTTGCCCTTGGCTTTGATAGGTTGTTCTGGGCCGTCCTGCCCTATCTTTGTCCTTTGTTCTGCGATTTGGGGGCACCTTTCCCTTGCTTCAGGTTCGCAGATCCAAAGTCTTGCTTCTTCTGTTTAAACTTTTGCTCGATCTTGATAGCGTATTGGTATGCCGTGCCAAGCAAGGAGATGTCCAGGAACTCCATCTCATCTTGGATGTATCTGTGTAGGAAGTCGCGGTACTTGAGTACCAAATGTTTCTCAGAATCCTTGATACCCAACTTCATGCAAAGGGTATGAAAAATATTGGTAAATTTCGACACATATTGGTTCCTTCCCTGCCACACCCTGGTCCACTTTATGTATTTGTCCTCATAGCTCCCGACAGGGTAGTACTGCTACTTGATGGCATCCCAGAACGAATTCCAAGTGGGAGAATTTGAAAACAACGAGGTCGTACTTTCATCCTTCTTCTCACATTAGGTTTCCCACCAATCCTTGATGTGGGGGGCATCTTTGAGAAGAGAAAAAGTAATCTTTTCCTGACTGGAAAAATCATGAATAGAAAAATATCCTTCTAGCATATTTAACCATTTATCTACAACGTCTGCATCTATTTAGCCCTCAAATATGGGAATGTCAAAGTTTACTTGTACCTTAAAAGGTGTGGAGCCTCTAGAGTGGCTGCCGGATGTGGATGTGCCACCGATGAGCAACTGTTGAAGGATCTGGGCAAAGCTATCCATCATCGTGTTCCTTTGTTTCTTAAGGGCCTCCTCGAGCAATATTTTGATAGGATCTCCTGCTCCCTCATCTTTCTTTTCTTCCTCCATGGGCGGTCGTCGGGGTTTGCGAGGATAATCTTGCAAAGGTTCAACAAGATTGAGCCCTAACTCCATATATCCCGACCTTGTTGGGGACATGCAAATAAAAATAGAGAAAGAGCAACCATTCTGATACCACTGATTCAGATTTAAACAGGAATGCAACAAATTACAAATACAACTATCAATACAGAGATGCAGCAGAAATAACACTTCATTTCATTAATATCAAATATTGAAAATTGCTTACAAACATAATGCAAATAAGACTAGCTCATGTGATGGTAGCTTATGTTTGAGAAGAGATGTGGCGGCTACATGCCTTTGAACTGAGTTACAATGAGGCTCAAGGGCCTTTTTATTATTGAACAATAAGAGGAAAACTCTAAACAACCAAAACCGTAACCCAAGGAGATGTAACACCAAGAGTTTATGGGCCACATTAGGGTTAGTTGGCAGCCAACTGCCATAAATGCAGTAGCAATTGTATTAGCTTTAAATGGATGAGATAATGTAGAAAAGTGTGCATACTTGGTAAGTCTATCAACTACCACCATGATGACACTCTTTCCTTTAGACTTGGGTAAACTTGTGATAAAATCCATTGAAACCTCCTCCCAATGTTGACTTGGAATGGATAAAGGTTGTAACTCTTAATTGTCTCAACTTTATTTTGTTGGAAAACCAAACATTTTGCCACAAACTTTTCAATATCATATTTAAGGCCATCCCAAAAAAATTCCTTCTTAACCCTGTGGTAAGTTTTCAAAAATCCTGAGTGCCCTCCTAAGTGAGAGGTGTGCAATTTGATAAGAATTTTTTGTTTGAGTTGGGAATTCTCACAAAGGTATAAGTGATATTTGTACCATAATGAATCATTATTCCAGCTAAATGTATCAGATGTACTAGGATATTTCTGCAACTTTTGAATGAGTGCCCACACTTCTTTGTCATCTTCCATTCATCCCTTACTTCGGTTATCCAATCTGGTTGGATAAAATAGCACAAAGCAATGCCTCCACATCCCCATCCTTTCTTGAGAGTGTATTTGCAACAAAATTTTGCTTTCCTTTTTTGTAAATGATTTCAAAGTCATAACCCAACATCTTTGTGACCCATTTTTTGTTGTTTTTCTAAAGATAATCTTTGTTCTAAAAAGTATTTAAGACTATCATGATGTGTTTTTACCTTGAAGTGCCTTCCTATTAGGTAAGGTCACCATTTCTTAAGTGCATGTAGTATTGCCAACATTTCGTTCTCATAAATAGGTTTGTGTAAATACTTTTCTTTGATTGGACGACTTTCAAAAGCAATGGGTCTTCCTTCTTGCATTAAAACAATACCAATTCCATTCCCTGAGGCATCATATTCCACAATAAAGTTTTTGTGAAGTCTGGCGTAGCTAAGACCAATGCTTGGCACATTGTCTCTTTAAGATTCTCAAAGGCCTTAGTTGCCTCTAGAGTCCAAGAAAATGCATTTTTCTTTAGTAATGTTGTTAGAGGTGTTGCTATTCTCCCATAATTCTTAACAAACTTGTGATAATACCCTGTCAACCCGAGAAATCCTTGCAGATGCTTTATGGATGTGGGGATTTTCCATTCCTTAATGGCTTCAATTTTGTTAGGTTCTACCTTAAGGTCCTCATGAGATACAATATGACCTAGATATTCCACCTCTGTACTCCAAAGAAACATTTGGAGGCTTTTGCATATAATTGCTTCTCCTCCAATAGCTTGAGCACCCTGTCAACATGTTGAACATGATCCTTCCAAGACTTGTTGTAGATTAATATATCATCAAAAAATACTAACACAAATTTTCTCTTGGTTTGAAAATGGAATTCATCAAACCTTGAAATGTAGAAGGTGTATTGGTAAGGCGAAAACGCATGACCAAAAAATCATAATGACCCTCATGAGTTCTAAATGTTGTTTTCGGAATGTCTTTAGTCTTCATTCTTATTTGATGATATCATGAATGAAGATCCAACTTGGTGAAGTAAATTGTGCCATGTAATTCATCCAATAATTCATCAATGGCAGGAATGGGAAATTTATTTTTAATAGTGAGCTTGTTGAGCTCCCTATAATCCGGACACATGCATCATGATCCATCCTTCTTGTGCACCAATACTACTGGAGCAGAGAAAGAACTTTGACTAGGTTGAATTATACCAGCCTCTAGCATTTTTGCAACCATACGTTGAATTTTACTCTTTTGGGCATAGGGATATCTGTAAGGCCTGATGTTTGGAGGAATACTTCCTGGAATCAAATGAATAGCATGATCATGATCACGAATAGGTGGGAGGCCTTTGGTGTTGATTTGGGGTAGCATCAAATGTGCTCTAGCCATGAAAATTGGTGGAGAGACTAAAACACATGAGATATCCAAGACCCAGAAATGGTTTAGGCAGATTTGTAGAGCGGGGTTTGCTAAGAGAAATCGAATCAATGATTGGAGTTGTAGCGAGGGGCAATGAGTACGAGGCAGAGAGGCAGGGATAGTGTCACCAGCGCAGAAGTAGAGAGGCAGACACAGAGCTAGAGGGAGCCACACAGAGGCTAGCAGGGATTGCGCAGAGGCCAAAAGGGCCTGCGTCATCCACGCGGAGGTTGTAGGAGTGACGTAAAAGGCCAAAGAGGTTGCACAGAGCCACAGAGGGCTGACGCAAAGGGTTTCAGGCTGATGCAGAGACTAGGAGAGTTGATGCAGGAGGAAATACTTCCTGGAATCAAATGAATAACATGATCATGATCATGAATAGGTGGGAGGCCTTTGGTGTTGATTTGGGGTAGCATCAGATGTGCTCTAGCCATGAAAATTGGTGGAGAGGCTAAAGCACATGAGATCTCCAAGACCCGGAATGGTTTGGGCAGATTTGTAGAGCAGGGTTTGCTAAGAGAAATCGAATCAGTGATCAGAGTTGTAGCGAGGGGTAGTGAGTACGAGGCAGAGAGGCAGGTATAGTGTCTGAGGACCAGCACAGAAGTAGAGAGGTAGACGCAAAGCCAGAGGGAGCCACGCAAAGGTTAGCAGGGACTGCGCAGAGGCCAGAAGGGCCTGCGTCATCCACGCAGAGATTGTAGGAGTGATGAAGAGGGCCAGAGAGGCTGCACAGAGCCTCAGTGGGCTGACGTAGAAGGTTTCAGGCTGATGCAGAGGCCAGGAGGGCTGACGCAGGAGGAAGACTTCTTGGAATCAAATGAATAGCATGATCATGATCACGAATAGGTGGGAGGCCTTTGGTGTTGATTTGGGGTAGCGTCTGATGTGCTCTAGCCATGAAAATTGGTGGTGAGGTTAAAGCACATGAGATCTCCAAGACCCAGAAATGGTTTGGGTAGATTTGTAGAGCGAGGTTTTCTAAGAGAAATCGAATCAGTGATCAGAGTTGTAGCGAGGGGCAGTGAGTACGAGGCAGAGAGGCAGGGATAGTGTTGGAGGACGAGTGCAAAAGTAGAGAGGTAGATGCATAGCTAGAGGGAGCCACGCAGAGGCTAGTAGGGATTGCGTAGAGGCTAGCAGGTACTGCGTAGAGGCCAGAAGGGCCTGTGTCATCCACATAGAGGGCCAGAGAGGCTGCACAGAGCCTCAGAGGGCTGACACAGAGGGTTTAAGGCTGATGCAGAGGCCAGGAGGGCTGATGCAATGCTTCAAAGTGTGCTGGAGAGGGTTTCGTGGGGTAGACTTTTAGAATATCTGCTACCAAAGAGAGGTATTACTCCCAAATTTTGTATCTCTATTGGGTGAGCTAGTTTGGCACCACCCAGTGTACTCATAAAAGCTACTTAATAATAAAAACCCTCAGAACTGCTGCACTGGCTTTCCCAAGTTGGGGTTTTCTGGGGACGATTGTCCAAAAATAACGGTGTCCCTTGTGTGTTTGTTTATTTTTTTCAGCTATTGATCTGTAGATGGTTGACACTGTATTGTGTTTATTTTAGTGTTTATATGGTTAAATAACTTGTTAGTAATTAAACAAGTAAGTGAAATAAACCAGAGAATTTGTAGCAGAAATAACTGTCTCGAGCGACAGAAGTTGTTCCTAAGCAGAAAGCAGCAGAGAAGGGTTGACAGAGAGGGACTGTGTCATCAGTTTGAGCTAGAGAGAGGCCAACGCAGAGGCTGAGGAAGGCAGAAGAGGCTCACGAAGAGCCACGTAGAGACCGAGAGGGTTGACGCAGTTGGCCAAGGGAGAAATTCAACCAGTGTCGGGATTGCGCAAAGCTTAGAGGCTCAATCCTTCAGTTGCTAGGGCATAGGAAGCTATGCGCATATTGCGGAGAGTGAAGTTGGTGGGGTGTTGCTGCTGCCGAGACATACCAATACCTAATGAGGAAAAACCAAGGTAAAGGGATTCACTACCTAGGTGAATTTCTAGCCAAGAAATCCAGACCAGTGTTGCAGGTGCATAGGAGATTGGTGAGGTGCGACTCGATGATTGTCAAGCGGATTTCTAGGAGGGAAATCAAGACTCAGAGGGAGTCGAAGAGAAATTCCAGAGGGAAGTAAAGACTCAGAGGAGTTGAAAGGAAGAGTAAAGAATGGCCATGAATGGACTGAGGGATTAGGACAGGTTGGATGGGGCATCTAAGTTTGTCATCTGGAAGGCCAGGATCCTGTCTGTTCTAGATAGACATCGCATTAAGGCCTTCACCTTGAGAACCGTGGCTATCCCAGTTGACCCAGATGACAACGAAAGGTATGAGGATGCGATGGCCAAGGCGAAATGCATAATCCTTTATGGAGTCAAGGATAATGTGGTCTAGCATATTGCCGAGAAGGAGATGACAAAGGAAATGTGGGATACCTTGAAGACATTGTATCAAGGCACTTCTGTGCAGAGGAAGATGCTACTGGAGAATCAACTACGGTCGTACCAGATGCAGAATGGGGAGTAGGTAGATCACTTCCTCAGCAGGTTGTAGGAGATTTAGGACCAACTAACTTCCATAGGGGTCACGCCGGATCAGGAGTTGATGGTGAGGACCGCCCTAAACATAGTGTACGAGGAGTGGGAGAAATTTGTCCAGAGCATTCTGGGCAGAGTGAATCTTCCAGATTGGGAAGAATTGTGGGCAACTTTTTGCCAAGAAGCGATGAGACGGATGACCAAGACAGGAAGTAGCAGCAAAGGAGCTTGTGTCAAGAAAGAAGAGGAAGAGGATGCAACTCTGGTATCTATGGGGAAGCAGGAGAAGAGGAAGTAAAAGGACCTCTCTAAGATAAAGTGCTTCAACTATGGGGAACTGGGCATTATGCGAACCAATGTCCGAGGAAGAAGAATAAGGGAGAGGTGTTTGACTCCAAGGCAGCGCCAACGAAGGCGGAGAAGGAGGTAGAGGAGGATGATGATTGTGCCATGAGTGCTCATGTACCTGTGGAGAAGAGGTGGGGAGACATCGAGGTATAGTCAGGAAGACTACAAGAGATGAGGGGCAGGATCCTTGAGGTACCCAAACTCTTGGATCTTATCTGGCTATGGGAGCCCCAAAGTAGTAGTAGCAAGATGGCGGATGTCGGTAGAAATGAATTCGTATGAAGCGACAAAGAGTGCTAGAAGTGCAATAGTCCCTGGCATCGTAGAGAGGCTTGCAGCACTGCGAGAGGCACAGAGGAGGTTGTAGCAGTGCAGGATGGCACATAGAGGTTTGTAGTAGTGCGAGAGGCACAAAGTTGTTGCAGCAGCATAGAGGTAGTAGAGGGAGCACATGCTAGCGGCAGAGAGAGATTCAACATCGAGAGTGTTTCTAGCCTGACAAGGAAGTCAGTAGTTGGGTGGATCAATTACTTAATTCTCAGTAGCTGAGTTTCAGTGCAGTAGCAGTAGTAGTAGCACGATGCATCATGATGAGAGAGAACTATAGTGCATATGCAGTGTTGGGAGAAAGGACCAGTAGCAGCACAGATGCAGAGGAAGTTTTCATATGGATGTAGCAGTGTTAGTGGCAGAGCCATGGGCAGTAGTACATGATGTAGTAGTGTAGAGGATGTTGGGAGGGAGGCATAGCATCGGCACAGGTACCGGTGCCATATAATCAGGGTGATGCTTAGTGTGGAGTATTACTAGAGCACAATCTTCGCTAAGAGGAAGTGTTGATTTGGGATATCATCGGATGTGCTCTAGCCATTAAAATTGGTGGAGAGGCTAAAGCACATGATATCTCCAAGACCCAGAAATGGTTTGGGCAGATTCTACCTGGTTAAGGACATATTAAAATAATTAATATTTTTAATGGAGTTCCTAAGTCTAAATTTGGGAAAAATAAAATATTAATGGGTATTAATATAAAAATGGGTTAGAATGTTCTAAAGGACATGGATCAAGCCAAATCTAATCTTAGCCGTTGATTAGAGATGTAATTTTGACCATTGAATACTCAACAAAAAAAGTATAAGAGGAGGCTTGAGGGTCAGTTAGAGAATACACCAAAGTGATCAGTCATTTGATTTTCTAGAGTGGGGTTTGCTAAGAGAAATCGAATAAGTGATCTGAGTTGTAGCGAGGGGAAGTGAGTACGAGGCAGAGAGGTAGGGATAGCGCCAGAAGACCAACACAGAAGTAGAGAGGCAGATGAAAAGCCAGAGGGAGCCACGTAGAGGCTAGTAGGGACTGCGCAGAGACCAGAAGGGCCTGCGACATCCACGCAGAGGTTTCAGGATTGACGCAGAGGGTTTCAATCTGACACAGAGGCCAGGAGGGTTGACGCAGTGCTTTAGAGTGTGTTGGAGAGGGTTTCATGGGGCAGAGTTTCAGAATATCTGCTTCCGAAGAGAAGTATTACCACTAGATTTTGGATCTCTGTCAGGTGATCCAGTTTGGCACCCAGTGTACTCAGAAAAGTTGCTTAATATAAAAATCCTCAGAACTATTGCACTAGTTTTCCCAAGTTGGGTTTTTTCGGGGAAAATTGTCTAAAAATAATGGCGTCACTTGTGTGTGTGTCTATTTATTTTATATGTTGTTCTGTAGATGTTTGAGATTGTATTGTGTTTATTTCAATATTTATATGGTTAAACAACTTGTTAGTAATTAAACAAGTAGGTGAAATAAATCAGAGAATACAGATAAAATTTCTAACGGTAATACTTAGAAATTTCAACATTTGGGAGTCTCAAATACCTTGGAATGATTGTAAAAGACTTTTTAGAGGTCTGGAGAAATAGATGATTTTGATGTTTGAACTTCTAATGAACATAATTGTGCAATTACGCCCCGTTGTCCTTTATTTAGAACCTTTTTCATATCATTAGAGTTGATTATATTTACTGGTTTCCTTGTGATACCCCGTAATTCAACTTCCTTTCCTTCTCAAAAAAATTTCAAGAAAAGTTCTTGAAAATAAAAAACTATCGTACCCAAAGATTGTAACCATTGGACTCCTAGTACAACAACAACACCACCCATTGGAATGGAAAACATTGGACTATTCAATACATATTCTCCCATGGATTGCTTGATATTATGGCACTTTCCAGAGAAATTTATGGTTCCTCCATTTGCAACCATCACCTGACACTTTGGTGCTGGATATAGGAAGCAAGCTAATTCCTTGGCTATCTTACAATGAATAAAATTATGGGTACTACCTGAATCAATCAACACTATTACCTTTTTCTTCTTAATATGTCCTATCTTGAGAGTTTGAGGAGTGGTAATTCCTACTGATGCATTACAAGATATGGTCGGATTCATTTCTTCTTTCTTTGGGGTTAGTTCCAGGTGTATATCCTCTTCTTTTGGCATTTCTTGTTCCTTTTCATCCTCCTCTTCACAATCGATATAAAATAATTTCTTCTCAGCACACTTATGACCTTTAGTGTATTTGCTATCAGAACTATAACAAAGCCCTTTTGCTCTTTTTTCTTCCAATTGTTGTGGTGTCAACCTTGTAGGTTTTGGAAGGATAGAACAACCACACTTCCATCTTTATAGTTGTGAGTGATAGGCTTCCTTGTTGCCATCATTTTGCTTTCAATTTTTCTTGCCAACCCTAATGCCCTCTCCAACGAATTAGGTTCCCAAAGGGGAACCTCATGTTGGATGTTATGCTTTAGAGTCCCTATAAAAACCATCAATCCTATGCTCCTTTGGAATATCATTTACCCTTATATTAAATTTTTGGAAGTCCTCAATCTGCTCCACTATTGAACCCTTTTGTTTGAGATTCATGAATTGGCTAAAGAAGGTGTTGCTCTTTGTATCCTCATAATGTTCTATCATTTCCTCTGTAAAAATTGACAAAATGACAATTACTTTATGAGAGCAAAGCCATCGATACCATACAAACTGATTGGGTTCTAAATATAAAGTTGCAATGCGTACCTTTTGTGTGTTTTTCACATTATGGAGATCAAAATATTGCTCCATCTATAGTATCGATGTTACAGGATCCTTGCCATCAAAATTCCTCATATTGATCTTTGGAATATGGTGGGTCTTCAATTCAATGTTAGATTCTATGAAATCATGATTAACATTTCTTTTGTTCTCATCATGAGTTTCCTCTACTACCTTTTCGTCATTAGGAAGCATTTCTTGTAGCAAATTTGTCAAACCTCTCTTCAAACCTTCCATGTCTTTTTTCAAATATTCAATGTTGCCTTTAATTTTTGCTTCGAAATCATCCATCTTAACTTCCATGCCATGCATATTAGCTTCTATGCCTTTCTTTAAATCATCCATCTTAACTTCTGTTACTTTTTGTGAGAGCGAAATTTGTTGCACTTGGTCTTGTAATTTTGATAGATCATGTTGCATTTCTTCTTCTTCTTCATGAGTCATAGTAGATATTTTGGGTTGCTTGCTAGGTGTTTCCATTTTATTTCTTTTGGGCATCAATTAATGATAATTATGCTTTAATATTCCCTTTGAATCACCTCAAACTATTTTTTCAAACAAAACTTATGCAAATTTTAAAAAAGACTACCAACTTTTTTTTTGCTTTGTAGGAGCTCGATATTCAATTTGTTGTATCTCTATACTTTTCGATCTCCAGGGTTTGACATTTCATCTTGTGGTATCCCTATGAGTCATATTTCCAACCCCAAAAGTCTGATCGAGATTGGATTCTCCAAGAAATAGTTATGTCCAATCTCCCACGATGATCTGATTATAAACTGGTTTAGTAGAGCAAAGTTGTACAAAGTGTCACGTGTCACTATTTCTACCTTCAACCCTAAAAATGATACCCAACAAACTAAAGTAAGTTCTATTTCTGTCACTTTTTACGAAATTTGAATCTGATGCTCAGAGCGAAAGTTGTGAGAATTTTCCCAAGGTCACTTGTTTGAGATGGAATTTGGGAGCCTACAAAAACCCTAATTTCCCAGCTCATATATCCAAAAATATAGTGAGACAAGATTTGAAATTTGAACACGAGGTTCATCAAGATTTCGGCTCAAATGGATTTTAATTTAAGCTTCTGAAACTTTGTAGAAAAAAATTTATAGCGAAAATTCCACGATGACCTGTTTGAAGCAGCGAAACCCTAGAATCCGAAGCTCTGATACCAAATGTTATGCAACCAACTCACAAAATAGAAAAAGAGATATATTAACAACTTCAAAATAAGCCTCTTCGAGGGGGGAACCTCCTTTACATTACACAAATGAACAATTCTTGGATGATTCAAATGACAAAACCTCATTTCTATATATATGAGTGTAAGGAATCACAATATAATCAGAGCCGACATAACAATAATAATGTAAGGGCACAACAATAACAATAGTGTGCTTCTATGGGGCACAACACTAATAATATGGGGACTACATGGGCACAACAATAATAATAAGGGGGTTACACTAATAAAAATGAGGGAATAATCTAGTATTATAGCCTATAGGGACCTAATATAAAAATAAAAAATGACCACCTTCCCAATCAGATGAAGGGTATTTCTCAATATGATCATTTTTCCAAAGGTGAGAACATTAGAGGGAGCGAACCACTAAAGCCAACTAGAATCTAATAGTTGGACCCTCGAATACTGCAGTAACCTCAAAATTAGCTTGCATTCTAAGTCATTTTTTGATCTTCATTGCAAAGACCTATAAATGTTTATCAAACATGCAAAAGATAATGCTCTAGGACATGACATGCCACCAACATTGTTGTGTTGAGAATTCAATAGGGAAATAAAGATGTTAATTCTCTTAACTTGATAACTATTTGTGTTACCTTTTTACTTATTAGCTTTGTTCCTTATTATTCCAATGTGCAATACATCAAACAACTACCAAAACAATAAGAACACTGACATAGTATATAGGCTAAAAACCAAGGCCAAAACCCCTCATCTTGAGGGGAAAACCCTTAATATGTTCTCTTCGTATAGATCCTTCAATTGATGAATACCATGACCTAGAGACTTAGACAAATACCTTCCAAGATCAAGTTCACCATAGCCTCTTGTTGCAGTATCTTTGACCTCCCGAGTAGATCCTAAATTTTGTCACCATCAACTGCTGCAACTGTTGTTTCTTCTCTTGGAGACTTTGATCTCCCTCTAATAGCCTTCCTCTGGTCTTTTCTTGCCTTGTCTTGAGTCTTAGGGCTAATAGGACACCCTAAGAGACCTTCCTTTGCCTTCCCTTCTCTTCTTCTTCCAAGATTGAACCACTGAAGATCCCATTGTAGAAATCCTAAATTCGATCTTCACAAGAGAGATAGATAAGGCCCAAAGCACTTCGACCTCTTTGACTTCCTCTTCTTCGCACTCTCTTCTTCGACTTCTTCCCTTCCCATTCTTTGCATATCAAGAGATGAGTGAGTGATGTTAATGGAGGACAAGTTCCTCTCTATATATAGGCTCTTCCAAGGGTAGACGTGGCTCTTCATGTAGGCCGACTTGATATTGGAAGTGTTTTGACACTTTAAAGACAAAATAGATATTTACAAGATACAATGTACCCATAGGGTATTCCATATATGACAATGACTCTTATATCTAGGACAAACCCTAGAAGCACTCAATGGGTGCTTGACCTATAAAATAAAAAAACTTGAGCATGAAACCCATGCTCCAATAATAATAATTTCTTTTCATTTTTTAATTTACAAGAATACATTTCATACTTATAAATACCGAACCTAGTTACACATTTTTCAACATGTTGAACTCAACTCAATACTATAACAATGTGCTGAAATTCTTTGAAAATGACAAAAGCAAAACTCATTAGTTCACAAGATAAACTAAATATACAAAAACAAGCAAATTCAAATTATCTAGAAGTTAAAACTGAAAGCAAGAATTGACATAAATACCTAGACTATAACCTCGAACCTTGAAAAAACATCTAATCCAAAACAGATTGGATCTATCAACCTATCCTAACCCTAGATAGTACAAAAGACTTTGCACTTTTTGTGGTTTGTGTTTGTGTATGTGTGTGTGTTATAGAAAATTTACTAAAACAAAATTTTGTAAGTGTAACTTGTGCATTGACCAGTATGGTTGATCTCTATCCATTCAAATCTTCCAAATGGAAAGAACCCCTTCCAAATAATGAATAGATTCAGTAGGGTCCCAACTGAAGAGAATCAAACTTTTGATGGCATCCTATCTTTTCATTTCCTTTGCCCCAAAGCAAGACTAGGTCACCCATTCTGAAATCCTTGTGCTTGGGTTTCCTATCAAACACCTCTTTCTCCCCTTTCTAATAATCTATGAACCTTTTGTACGCCTTTCCTCTTACCTCATACACTTTTGTCCATTGATTGATTCTTGTATTTAATGATTCATCATTTGTGGTAAAACCTGCAATAGCTTGAAAATTGGGAACTAAAGGTTTACAAGGTGCACAATCTCCATACCATAAACAAATTCAAATGAGCTCTTGCATATGCCTTCTTGGTGGCAATGCTATCCATCCAAAGAGCATATTTATTCTTATCACTGCACTTCCTTTGTTCTCTCTGGTTGTCTTCTTGATGATTCTGATTAATATTTTGTTGCTTGATTCAACTAGACCACTCCATTGGTCGATAATAGCTAGAGGCATGTGACAAGAAGTTTCCATGCTAAAAAATAATTATCGATTTCCCAAATATGAAACTAGATGCATTAGCAACAATTGTCTCCAATTGGATGTGAAATATAGTTATGATATTCTATTTTAAAAGTTCGATGACAAGAGAGGCATTAGTGTTAGTTTTCCTTCACCTTGTAAGAGAACTTTGTATTTAATTCCAAGGAATAAATAACTAAATAAACACACAACTAGATTCCTAACAAAAATACTGAGGGGAAGGAATTAACAATCTGAATCACATGAATCACAAATAGATTTCTGCCCAACAAATCAAATAATAATTAATAAAAGTTAGAACCTACTTGGGCTCTCATCCTAGGATAATGGCCCAACTGAGAAAATACAGATACAAAATTACCTTGGATCTATATCTCCAACCTCTTTGCACTCCCTCAAACCTGTTACCTCAAACTCTAGCAAGTCTTGCAAAGGGGTACCCTACAAGGCAATGCACTAGACCAAGTGAAAACAATGAGGTGTGGGAGGAGACTCAGTATATTATGGAGTCACCAATGAAGGATAAACCACATGGCTAGCTTAGGTGGCAGAGTAATGGCACAATGAGCTAGCTAGTGACTGCAAGGGGTTGTTGACTGCCAATTGAGGACCATCTCGAAGAAAAATTTTTCTCCTAGGGATATCACCCACAAAATGGTGGGTAACATCTGGCTCCAATAGGGACGTGATCTCCGAAGAATTGGGCGAAGCTACTCGAATGGGAGGTCACAAGAACAACAATCTCATGGTTACCGTAGACCTGTCATCTACACATATAATAGATGAAAAACATGGGGCAACATGATTTCGCGGCATTTGGTGATCACACATGCTATATGTTAGGCCATAAAATCAACAGAAAATAAAATATGGATCTATCTACCATGAGAAGTATCATATGACGTTAATTCTAATGAAAAATCAGCATGTGATGCATCCTACTCTACCATTCATATGATACAATGTCAAGTCTCAGGATAATACTCCTTTAGTAGTTGTCCATCTATGGGGAGGGGAACAAACTCTCCATCAGAAGTTTCTAAATTACATGAGTTTATTCCTGCCACATCACTTACCTTGAATGGACCTATCCAAAGGTTGTCCCACTTCTTGTGCATGCTAGATTTTTCTCTTCTTTTGTCCCACAAGAGTACTTGATCACTAGGATTGAATGCTTTGTGTTAGCTATTTTTAAAAGCGATTTTCATTTTGTCATGACTGCAAACAATTTGATCAAAATCTTTCCTTTTATTTTCGTTATTTTCAATTATTTGATCGATTTGGGATTGTATGTTCAATTGGTCCATAGGGCATACTTGATCTTGCTATCCCGATCCTTTTTATTGTTGCCAATGGTTCTTTTGATCATTTTATGAGGTTCTTGTTACTTGACTCGACCTACCCATTTCCTTGAGGGTAAATAATTAGAAGAAAGTGATAAGATTATGTCGTACTTGTTACACACGGATGTCAGAGCCATGGAATCAAAATCTTTGGCATTATCAGTGATAATCTTGGCAGGAACACTAAACTTGGTAATGATTCTATCCACAAGGAAATTCATAACCTTCTGGTCAATTGTGTTCTTGGTGGGTATCGCTTCAACCCACTTGGTGAAATAGTCAATCATTGTGAGGATCCATCTATGCCCATTGCTAGAATTGTCTTTGAATTCACCAATAAAATCAAGGCCCCACTGTTGAAAGGGCGCATTGACAACAATGTTTTTCAATGGCATAACCGCAAGGTGCTACTTCCTAGTGAATAGTTGGCAAGGCTGGCATCGTTTTACAAAGTTTAGTGTGCCAGCAAAAATGGTGGGCCAGTAGTAACTTGCCCTCAAAATATTATGAGTAGTGGTTTGGGCAGCATAATGTCCATTGTAAAAACCAACATGGAATTCACTCATCAATTTTTCAGATTCTTCCTTGCTAACACATCAGAGTATCACCCCATCGGGACTCATCCATCCAAAGCCATCTTGGGTCAAGAAAAACTTAAATGATTTTAGTCTCAAAGCTCTTCTCTTGTGATCAAGGAGGTTGGGGGGGCGGTGAGGGGGAAGATAGATTGCGTAAATAATAAACAATGTTTGTGTACCAGTCGTCATTTTCGAGCTTAGTGGAAGTAGGACATAATTGCTCCTTCTCTCCTTCTCTAATGGCTTGGTTGTTACTTTTTGTAAGCATTTTAGCCAACCCTTGTCCCTTGATCACCTTCTTGGGACAGATATCAAGGTCGTATTCTTGGATTTTGGACACCCATTTCCCCCTCGACCCGAGACAATCAGATTGTGATAGCACATCCCTCATAGCGGGGTAGGGGACATATGAATTAATCTTATTGTACCCCACATAAGCCCTAAAGTAATTACGTGATTTGACAAGAGCGTAGGCTTGTTTTCAGTGATAGTGTATCTTGTCATAGCATCCCTAAGGGGATTACTCATGAATGCCATATGTCTCTCCCCTCCTTCCTCATCCTTTTGCATGAGGGTACCAGTGATAGTGTCCATGGATGCAGAGCAGTATATGATAAAATCCTTGGTGTAATCAGAGATGGTGAGGACAAGAGCAGAGGAAATTCTTTCCTTAATTTCTTCAAAGGCTTGATGTGTTGCTTGGCTCCATAAGTAGGGAGTACTGTTCTTTAGGAGGTCATTCATAGGCTTGATGATTTCAACAAAATTTGGCACAAACCTCCTTACAAAATTTATTTTGCCGAAAAAGGATCTTAAGGCACTTTGATCCTTAGGAGGAGCGATGCTTTTGATGGATTGAATTCAATCAAGGTCAATGCTAATCCCATCCTTAGAGACCATGTGCCCTAATATTTTATCCTTGTCAACGCCGAATAGTGACTTCTTAGGATTCACAGAGATGATATATTATTTACACTTCTCAAATACCTTTTTCATGTGCTTGCAATGATTATGTCTTTGTTTAGAGGCAACAGTCAAATCATCTTGATAGATCTCCATTATCTTTCCAATGAGGTCTCTAAAATCAAAATCCATAGCCCTTTGGAAGGTGGATCCAGCATTGAGGAGGCCAAATGTCATCCTAAGTTACATGTATGTTCCCCATGGTGTGGTGAAGGTAGTTTTTAGGTGATCTTCTCCCTTTACAATGACTTCGTTATACGCAGAAAAACCATCAAGGAATGACATCATTTGGGACCCTATTATCCTTTGTAGGAGATTCTCCATATTCGGTAAGGGATAATTGTCTTTTAAGCACACACGATTGAGATCCCTAAAGTCAATACACATGCTAATGTTACGATTATTTTTACAGGTGATCATAGGATTAGATATGTATGACAAATGTCATATAGGGGATGTTGTCCCTGCATCGACCATTCTTCAGAGCTATTCCTTGACTAGAGGTGCAAGCTTGGGGTTTATTCTTCTTAATTTTTGCTTAACAAGCTTGGAACCCTCCTTGAAAGGAATAGTATGTTGGATTACTTTAAGGCTATAGGCTTTCAAATCATCATAAGACAAATCAAACACATCCTTGAATTCCCTTAATAATTTCTCGAGCTCACCCCTTTCTTGTTTAGACAAGTTTTACCCGATTTTGACCATTTGAGGAGAGGTTTCAGATCCAAGGTTGAGATCTAACATGTCAGGTGATTGTTGATCATCATTTTTATTGGTAGTCACGTCATTCCTATCAAAATGTTGTTCGTTTACCATATCATTACCCTTTCTTTTAGGATCTTCATGGTCTTGGAGGAAATTGGCTATGTCTTGATCATCTTCAAAAATAGGCCAATGTTCCTCATAGTTAGGGATAGAGGGCTGGTGGATTGTGTCAACTATAAACTTCCCCCTCTTGGCAATATCACTGCAAATGATTGAGGATGTGGATGAAACTATGGCTAGGGCATTGGCCATGTCATTGAGACATCGATCAATGGCCAAGAAGTGTAGTTCTTTGAACCCCTTGATCATACTAATGATTCTTTCCCTATAAGGTTTCAATTTTTCATACTTTGTTTTGAAAGTCCCCCTTATTTGTTAGATGACAAGGTTAGAGTCTCCAATTATGATTAATTGTTGAATCTCCCTTGATCGGGTCACCTCAATGTGAAATTTTCTGAATCTATACATCATAAATCCTACCGCAGTCACTGGTTTATCATCTCCTACTTGTTTTTACATTCAACAAGTTATTTAATTTTTTAAATATTGATGAAAAACACTACTGCAAACTAAACTGACATACAGATCATAAACTGAAACAAATATGAGACAAGCACATAAGTGACACCGTTATTTTTGGACAAACGTCCTTGGAAAAACCCAATGTGGGAAAACCGGTGCAACAGCTCTGAGCGTTTACTATTATTAAGTAGTAGCCTTGAATACAACTCTGGATGCCCTCTCGGCTGTCTAGTTATAGAGATAAAATATACTGGTAGAAACCTAAGTGAGATTACCTCACTTCACCTGGCAAAATCTCTCTAATCTGGAAACTGAACTGACTATCCCCGGCTACAATTGCATTGCCCCTTCGCATTAGCTGCGTGGGCTAGTGTGGAGCACACTAAGACACTGTGTTAGCTCTGCGCTGCCTCCTGGAGCTCTGACGTCAGCCTTCTCAACTGATCCTACTGCTCCCCGGATGAATTCAAACTTTTGCAGGAGTGCAACTCCTCCCTTGCACTGGCACTGTGTCAGGCAATGCATGGGCCCTTCTAGCCCAACGTCAGCCTCCCTTGGTCTATGCTGCCTCCTCTGGATTATATTTGCATCTCTCTATTGTGTATTCGGAGTCCCAAAGAAGATCCTCCAACCCCAACTATCCTTGCCCCTCTGCTGCAACTCAGATCACCAGTTCGATTTTCTCAGCAAACCACACCTCAGAAAAATCGAACTTCTTTGATCACGTGGTGTATCTCCAACTGACCCTGAAGCCTCCTCTTATACTTTTCCTGTTGATGAATCAACGACCGAGATTAAGTCCCTAATCAACGACTAAGATTAAAACAGACTTGATCCTTGCCTCTTAGAAGCTTCTCACCCATATTTTTAGTTTCCTAAGTTTAGACTTAGGAACCCCATTAAAAATATTAATTATTTTAATAACTCTCAATCTGGGTGGAATTTATCCAAATGATTTCTGGGTCTTGGATATCTAATGTGTTCTAGCCCCTCGACAAAATTTTGGAGCTAGATCACATCCGATGCTATCCAAAATCAACAATCCCTCTTAGCTAGAAATGTGCTCTAGCAATACTTCTCAATAGAAGTATTACATTGATCCATTGCATTGGTCCTATGTGCTGCTGATGCTTGGCTTGTTGCCCTTCATCCACTGCACTATTGCATCCTGTACTGCTTCCCATGACTCTGCCACTGTAACTGCTACATCTGTACTGCAACCACCTCTCAAAGTGTTGCATCATGCTACCCATAGCACTGCCACTACTAACTGCTACCCTACAACTCAGTTACTGAGAAGTAAGTAACTGAAACTTCACCCAAAGAAATTGACATGCTAGTCAATATGGATGCCTCATGATGTTGAAGTTGCCTCTGCTGCTAATCTATGTTGACCCTCTGTTGCTATTGCGCTGCTGCAATTTTCTTTGTGCCTCTTGCACTGCTACAACATTCACTGTGTTGCTTCAGACTTTGGCACTCTAGCTCTTCCATTGTTGCTCCATCACACCTCACACCAACTGACACTCGTAATTTTGCTACTACCGTTAAGGGTTCCCGTAGCTGTATGTGATCCAAGAGTTTGGGCTCCTCAAGGATCCTGCCCCTCGTGTAGTCCTCCTGACTACATCTCGATGTCGCCCCACCTCTTCTCCAGAGGTGCATGAGCACTCATGGCACAATCCTCATCATCATCCTCCTTGTTAGCCTTCGCTGGAGCAACCTTCGAGTTAGAAGCCTCTTCCTTTCCCTTCTTCCTGGGGCACTAAGTGGAAAAAAGTCCTAGTTCACCACACCTAAAGCATCTGACCTTGGTTATATCCTTTTCCTTCCTTTTTTGCTACCCATGTTGTCCCGATGACCTGAGAAATGCATCCTCCTCCTCCTGTCGAAGAGTTGCCCACATTTCCTCCCAACTAGGGAGAGAAGCTCTGCCCAATATAATCTAGAACAATGTCTCCCAATCTTCGGTGATTACATTCAAGACAGTCCTAACCATGAACTCAAGATATAGTGTAGACCCCATGAAAGTAAACTAGTCTTGAATCCATTGCAACTCGAGAAAGAAGGGATCAATCTCTTCTCCCTTCTGCATCTGGCACTGCCTTAGCTGATTCTCCAATAGCATCTTCTGTTGAACAAAAGTCCCCTGGTACAAGGTGGTCAACGTTTCCCACATCTCCCTTGATGTGTCCTTCTCAGTAATGTGTGGGACCAAATGATCTTTGACCCCATCTAGAATCATGCTTTAGCCTTCGCCTAGGCCTCTTCGTACTTTTGCAGCGGATCAACGTCGATTGGAACAACAACCACCTTCAAGGCATAATCCTTGATGTGATTCTTGTCTAATATTACCAAGATCCTGGCCTTCCAGATGACAAAATTGGATGCTCAATCCAATCTATCCTGATCCCTTAGTCCATTGATTGCCATCTCTGCTAAAAAATATAGGATTGGTTCTCTTCTCCCTCTCCTGTTGTCAATCCAGCAAGACTAGGATCTGGATTTCTTAGGTGCTAGAAATCCTCTAAGGAACAATCTCCTCTAGACTACCTTTGAGTCTTGATTTCCTTCACGGAAATCCTCTGGCCAAATGTCGAATCACTCCTCTCCAATCCTCCTTTATTGCTGCAACTTGGATCTAGATTTCTTTGGCTAGAAATATTTCAAGGCAGTGACTCCCTTTACCTCGGCATTGTCTCCATAAACATTGTTTTGCACCAAAAACAATGTCCCACCAACTCCACTGATCGAATCTACTCTGCTCTTCCAACCCCAACAACTGACTGATTTGAGCCTCTCAGGATCAGCGCTGGCCCAGAGAGCTGACCTAGTCACTCCGTGAGATCCTCTCGGGTATTACGTTACCCTGTATAGGATCAAAATGCTGACATAGGCACTGCTTGAGCCTCTACGTCACTTCTTTAGCTCTGCATCACTCCTTCAGCTGCTGTTGTGCCTCTGAAACAATGCTGTCACTCAGGACAGTTTCTTCTCTGCAACAAATTCACTAGATCTCCCAACTGATGTCTTCAGTATCCTATGATTTGCAATGCTCTGATACCATGTGAAAATTTCTAAATCTATGCATCAGAAATCCTACTGCAATCACTGGTTTATCATCTCCTACTTGTTTTTACATTAAAGAAGTTATTTAATTATTTAAATACTGATGAAAAACACTACTACAGACTCCACTGACATACAAATCATAAATTGAAACAAATATGAGATAAACACACAAGGGACACCGTTATTTTTGGACAAGCGTCCCTGGAAAAACCCAATGCAGGAAAATCAATGTAGCAGCTCTGAGGGTTTTCTATTATTAAGAAGTAGTACTGAATACAACTCTGGATGCCCTCTCAGCTATCCAATTACAGAGATAAAATATACTTGTAGAAATATAAGTGAGATTACCTCACTTCACCCGGAAAAATCTCTCTGATCTGACAACAGGACTGACTATCCCCGGCTACAACTGTGTTGCCCCTTTGCATTAGCTGTGTCAGCCTACGTGGAACACACTAAGAGACTGCGTCAGCTCTGCGTTGGCTCCTCTACTTCTTGGAGCTCTGACATTAGCCTTCTCAACTGATCCTATTGCTCCTTGCTGAATTCAGACTTCTGCAGGAGTGCAACTCCTCCCCTATGTTGGCACTGCCTCAGGCAATGCGTGGGCCCTTCTGGCCCAGCATCAGCCTCCCTTGGTTTGCGCTTCCTCCTCTGGCTTATCTCTGCCTCTCTCTGCCGTGTATTCGGAGTCCTGGAGAAGATCCTCTAACCCCAACTATGCCTGCCCCTTTGCTGAAACTCAGATCACTAGTTCGATTTTCTCAGCAAACCATGCCCCAGAAGAATCGAACTTCTTTGATCACTTCGTGTATCTCCAACTGAACCTCAAGCCTCCTCTTATACTTTTCTTGTTGATGAATCAACGGTCGAGATTATGTCCCTAATAAACAACAAAGATTAAAACAAACTTGATCCTCGCCTCTTAGAAGCTTCTCACCCATATTTTTATTAATACACATTAATATTTTTATTTTCCTAAGTTTAGACTTAGGAACCCCATTAAAAATATTAATTATTTTAATAACTCTCAATCCGGGTGGAATTTCTCCAAACGATTTCTGTGGCTTGGAGATATCATGTGTTCTACCCCCTCCACACAATTTTGGAGCTAGAGCACATTTGATGTTAGCCAGAATCAACACTCAAGTCCTAATAGGAGGGCCTCATACTCAACTATGTTATTGGTGCAAGTAAATTGGAGCCTTAAAGAGAATAAAAAGTACTCCTCAGAAGGGGATATGAATTCTAGCCTTAGAGTGAGCTCCATCAAAATACATTACCCATAGCCTGGGGAGAGGGGAAGTCTTGATATGCTCACTTTTGAAAATTCTCCATTCCCTAAGTTATCTTCTTTTAAGTCATTATCAGATTCTTGAGAGGTGGCAATCATTAGGGCAGAGAACTCTTGCCTAGGGATGGATACATAGGAGTTTTGTTTCCAAGGGAGGTATATAGCAGAGCTATCCTCACTGATGGACTAGTTAAGATCTTCAATGAGTTGTTTTGATAGAATCATACCTCATGTTGGATTTTTTTTTATAATGGTGATGTTTATAGAGAATTTTTTCTTAGGGTACGTATGGAAAAAGATATTTCTACTTTCTACCAACCCACATGCCCTTAATTATTCACAGTTTAGAATCACCTTGCCCCAACATTTCTTTGATAAGGTATAACCAAGATTTTTCATAATACTCAAGGGCATGATATGAATAGGGCACCCAGAGTTTAGAATGCAATTTTTCAAAGTATACCTGTTTATTCCCAGAGTTACATAGAAAGGGTCAGTCATACTTAAAATCAATCTTAGGGGAATTCTTGTAGCAGAGTTAGGAGGTTCCTTTGTCTTGTTGTTGATTTCTTGTAACATGATTTCTTCATGATGGGGTATACTTCCACTTGAGGGGGAAGGCTCATCTTCGATTTGTAGCATGTTGATGGAATTATGCCTCATGGCTTCTCTAAGGTCACACATCGTGTTTTGAGCTTGTAAGAGACGAGAGGGGTTTTTATTTCAGACATTGAAAACCAACTTCGCTTTGAAGGCATTGAGATAAGAAGCCATGGCTACATCTTTTGGTGGAGACATTTCTTGAGGGATAGAATGGATAATCATATTGAATCTTTGGTTGAACTCAACAATGGTTCATCTTCTCTTCTTTGGCTAGACAAGAGCCCTTTGTATATTTGGACCACATCCTTTTTGGGAGACCACCTTCTTCTAAAGACTTGGAAAAATCCTTCCCATGTAGAGATGGAAGATGAAGGAAGGTTAAAATACCAATATTGGGCGTTTCCTATCAAGGTTGTAGCAAAGGAAATCATTTGGATATACTCATTATATAGTTCAGCGCATGTCCGATATTCAATTTTAGAAGATGTTCTTGGGGGTCCTCCTTGCTTGTGAACATAGGCCGTTTGGGATCTTCGGGCATTGCACAAACGAGAGCTTCGGTCATTGAGGAAAGGTCTAAAGGTCTAAAGATCTTGTGTTTCTATTTCTCAATTGATTTAACTTCTTGTTTAAGAATGGAATGTGGGGTTCGTCATCTCTTCTTCGATGGTAAGTTAAACCTCAGGATTTTCCATCTAGGAAAAAGAATGTGGAGTTGCCAGAGGAATGTTTTATAGATGTTGTCAATGAACCAATTCATTGATGATTTACTAGGGAGGTAGACCTTCTTCCTCCCTGGAAACGACGCTAAAATGTTATCGCTCAAACTAGCAGGGGACCTAAAGGGGATACCTAGAGGGAAAATGTTAGACCAAGGGCAACAAATGGAGACTTAACCCATTGTCACCTCAGCTAAGGCTCCCTACTATTTACGAACATTCACCGATGGGAGGAGACCTGGTATATTATGGAGTTGACAATGAAAGATAAATCAATAAGTTGATATGGAGTGACCCAAATAATCCCTTTCCAGAAGAGGTTGAAGGATAGAGCTTGCTTTCTTTCTAGCAAGGTACAATGTCTTCTAGGAGAAGGATGGGAGGATTTGGGAGTTAGGTTTAGGGAATATTACTTGTGAAAGAGTTTATCAATTCCTAAAGTCCTTGTTGAAATTGGTATCCCGGATGGTTCTTGAAGAATTATATTTTCAAAGGAATGGGACCACACGGAACCATGTGGACCTAGCATAGGTTAGGAGGTAAGGGTTTAGCAACCAATAATGTTCTTAACCCAGACAAGTAGGGGGAAAGGATCAAAGAAAGAATTTTCACTTAAAGGTGATGAATTGATCCTATGGGACACTAGCCTTGGGGATATTAGGGAAAATTTTGATCTCGGAGCTAGGGCTTGGATTTTCTCACAACTCAATTGTTGGAATGGATTCAAAATTAGAGGATGCCTTGAGGAGACACCAACGCAGGAGAGGCTAGGAGGTTAAACTTTTTGGAGGGGTATTTTGTCGAGAAAATGATGCCCTAGGTGACTCAACCTGGCTAGACCTAGGAAAAGGTGAAAAATAGTTGATTTTAGGTGACCACCTCTTGGTAGATCAATGCCTTAGTTTTGGGAGAATGGAGTCTATGATAAATATGAATGAAGACCTTGGTTCTTAGTCAAGGAGGCCTCAAGACTACCTTGCTAGCTTTCTAGGGAAGAGAGAAGCAATCTTGCAGCTATTATACTTCTATGTGAAAAAGGTGATGGCTTATCAAGATTAATTCATTGATAGAATTATTCCTAGGATATTTCATTCAAATTACATGGCCCATACATTGAGAGATGCTATATAGAGACAAAATTCCACAATTTAAGCAATAAATGCATGCAACAATTAGCTCTAAAAATAGAGAAAATCCCAAATCCAATGTATATGAAAACTTAAAACAACAATAACATTAAAGGCATATACTTACATGTAATAGAACATATCCAACCATCCACTATTTGGCAATAGAGAAGTTCCAAGATAAGATAAACCAAATCCGTACATCAAAATTCATCCATAAAGCTCCAATTCATCCTCCAAGAAAAAGTGCAAAATTCTCAAGAGAGAAGAGATCCAATCCAAAGTGATGATGAGAAAATGAACTCATCTCACTTGTATCTATACACTAATGAGGAGTTCAATTTAGTCTCCTTTGCCTACATAAGCCCCAAAAATAAAATAGTGAGCTAATAATCTAACTTTAGGTGACAAGCCCACCAAACTAGCTCACAAATGAAAGAATAAGCCTCCTAAGAGATCAAATGATAAATAATAAATGTTGTAGGGCCCTCCAAGAAGCTTGATGAGGTCCCTGGGTGCCATAATGAAGAGTATGACCCTCAAAAGTGATGGACAAGGGGTTGGCCCCTTGTTCTCCAAACAATAAATCTGTGGTGCTCCCAATGGGTGTGGGGGCACAATAATAACCTCATGGGTCTCCAAATGAGTCGAATATGCCTGTAGATTGTCTGCAGGGGCTCTGAGGATGGTGTAGGGGATGCCACATCATCATACAAGTCCTGGGTCAGCTGCCAAGTGCATGGTACGACCCAGCTGCCAAGTGCATGGTACATCTGTGGGGCTGACTGGGAAAAGGTCAACCAGGTGCATCTTCCTCGT